>JAUTDX010004550.1:0-29827 GCA_030844895.1 Ambrosia x helenae
TGAGCCTATGAGTTGATAAATTATGCAAGTTCCAGTCATTAAGTTGTGAACATACTAAATATCTTGTATTTGTCAAGATTTTTCGAATAGATTGTAAGTGCTCCGTGTCCACCCATAGAGTGACCACTAATGGATGCCCTGATGTGTCGAGCTATGTACGCTAAGAAGTTTTGAAGCTCCTTTACTACATAGTTATACATCTGCCAGTTCCTCCACTTCTCCACAGTAGCATTAAGATAAAATCCAACACCTGATATAACCAAACACCTAGAGTAATAAGCGCATTAAAAATTGTCAAAGTTGGGTACTCACGTATGTATTTATAAGTTATTCAAAGCACTTCTACAAAATCAATTAAAAACTCAAATCCGACACATGCAGTTTCTGTTTCCCTGTAACATACCAACACCAAAGTCATAGCTGTCTGCTTCACCTTCCACATTCAAGCCTCCTATATTAGATAGAAAATAAGTTGGTTAGTAATACGGTTTGACATCAAAATAGACAGAAATTTAAAGTTTCATATATAAGCAACTTTTTTTTCAACAATTAACCATAAACGAAGCAAATCACTAACACCTAAACCAATACACAACTTTGAAAAAAGCAGACTAATTGAAAAAGCTAAGTGGAGATGGCAACAACAGTCTAAAAATACATTTGAAAAAAAAAACATAACGTTAATTTAAGCAACTACCAAACACTACGCAGGCAATTTTACAAACACTTAGCGTGCACAAACTTACCAAATAATGAACCAAAAACGAAGCAAATGAGTAACATCTAAATAGAAAAACACATAATAAGCAAAAAAAAAATCATGGAAAAAAATACCATAAGAGGATCGAATGAGAAAAAAAGAAGCAAACAAAGTTACCATCAGTTGTGGGTTGCTCCAAATTTGACTCCATTTTATAGATATTGGCTAGAGAAAGTGAAGAGGTTCCTTGAATTTCATCTATCACGTGATCGCCTCTTTACCTAACCTCAATAGTAATGGTTTAAACAACAGAAATAACAGAGTAAATAGAAAATATGAAGCAAAAAAGAACAATTGACACACCTTCAAAACTACGATCAAAGTGAAAAGTATAATTTATCAATCAAACAATGTATAAGTTAATGAAAAATTGAATGTATATGAAGACATGTTTGATGGTGATTTCAGGACTAACATAAAATTTCAAGGAGAAGGATAAAGCATACTTTGGGAATACGAAGAATAGAACATAACCTGAAAAATAGGAAGAATTGTGTATGATCGCATTTAATTGAGTTGCACACAAATTAGGAACTGAATGTGTCTGCTCTTTCAATTCAACAAAACAACACACTTCAGATGTAAATTGTATATAAAAATGAAAAAGCATTCATACCTTGTGATAATAAACAACACTGCTAAAACCACACTTTTCTTGCGCAACGGTTTTGAGGAAATCTGAAAATAGGATGAACGAGGCTTCTTGGCTTCTAAACTGATGCAAAAGCATAATTAGCTTTAACTGAGTGAATTAAGAGGGGCAAATTGTCAATTGATGGTGGCGACAAGCATAACCTACTCTGCAAAGTGAAGGTGAAGGGTATTAAAGGAATAACATTTTACATTTTAACTAAAAACAAAATCTAAAATTACACTAATAACCTTCTAAGTGTCTTAATGTACACTTAAGTGACTAATTTACCCATATCAAATAAGCTTTATTAAGTTGTATATGTAGCTACAAAATTTGTACCCATGTCAAAATTCCAATATGATACATCACTCCTCCTTTATAATGTATTATAGATTATAGATTATAGATTATAGATTTATGTTAGAAAATATCATGAGCCTTCTTCACTATTGCATCAAGTTGCGTAGAGTGATCATTTTGTAATGTTTAAAGACTCATGGCTTGTGCTTTTATGTTTCCTATAATTTCATATTAGCCTCTAGTTTCTTGTTGAAATGTACCAATAATGTACCCGCGCTCCATGGCGGTTTCAAGTTTTTTAATGAGAAACGTTTTGCTTGTCTAATTCCCTAGTCGATTTGCTCAGAATCCTAATTTTCAATGGTCAATTAAGTAGGTAACATCATATAATTAGAACTGACATACCAGAAGTGTTTCAAAGATGTTACTATAACATGTCTCTTCGTTTAAAAAAGCACGCCTCGGGCGTGAGGCGCTTGAGGCGTTGAAATAAACGTTTTTTTATGTCTGAGGCGCGCCTAAGGCATGAGGCGCTAAGGTGCCTGAGGCGCCGCTTCAGTCAATATTAGGTCAAAATCAGGGTCTATTTGGGTTAGCAGTCAAAATCAAGTTTTTTTTAATGATTTTGAAGTGTTTTTTCGACTTCAATATATGTCTTGATTAATTTTTAAGCATTTAAGTGTCTTTTATAATTATGTTTTTTTCTTTTTATGATTGATTAACAAGTAGAATATGTCATATTGACATGTGTAAATACTTCTAAATTTATTTTTGACTTGGGCGTCTCACATACGTGACGCTCTCGCCTTGGCTTTTGGAACCAAAACGCTTCGGAGTGCCTCAAGCTTTTTTAAACTAAGACATGTCTTAACTCTTAACATGTAAAATGAGCAAACGTTGCGGCGGGAGGTTCTAAACGCCCTGTGGCACAATATAGAGTTAACATACATTGTGTTATATTGTAATCATGTACATGTATGCCTTTACCTAATCTCAATACATATGCTCGGAATATTAATAAGTAACATGTGCGTGTACTAACATTTTTTTTTTTGACATAAGATCTATATCTTTTCAGTCGTTTACTAGATGATCTCATGATTACTGATTTTTACCTACTTTAGTCCAACATTATACTTTTTCTCCCATATAATGCTTCACAGGTGGCTTCCTTAAACGCTAAACTGGTAACCATTATCGTACAAGGAATCGATTGATGATAGATGGCCATCCTAAGGGCTACCAAAGTCGATTATGTAAGCACAAAGACATATCTTATTGTTCTTTGTTAATATGCACTGATCGAATTTATTCGAGTTCTCAGCTCTTTCTGAAACCCTGTCAATATCTTAGGATGAAACGCTTATCTCTCTCAGATGTGGTTAAGATAAGCACACTACGTTACAAGACTATCTCTTAGGTATAAAGTTAGACTGAACTTTCATCTTATAGTCCTCACGGATTGGAAAAAAATGTTGGCTTAGTAAGCCTATCGACTATTACCCAAATAGTATTATGTCCCATGATTCGATCTTAGGCATTTAGTAACAAAGTCCATTATTACCTAATATTATCTTGCTTGAAGATTCCGTTGTGCATTCTTCATCTAGTTTAAGAGGTTGATCTTAACATCAATTCTAAATACACAAATTCTTATTGGTTGGATTCCTTCCTCTTTACTGAATGCATCCATGACCATGTTTGACACAAAGACTCCGTTCATGAGATTCACGAATATTATAGGTGTGCTGGTCCATCTGATTGGCATCACTTAGAACCCCTAGTAACCATATCTAGTCCTAATAGTCGTTAGGCATGTCGAGATGCCATTCTTACTTGGTGATAACTGGATCATAGTTTATCTTAGAACCATCGTTCATTACCCGTACCTATAAAGAGACCATCGATACTCGCTAATGAGTGTTATTCTTTCTTTTTGTGACCTCATTCAAGTTCTATCACTAATGCACATACTTATCATCTCATCTTTCTTCTTAATAGAAATAATCAAAACTTGTGAACTTAAGTTACAATGAAGATCTTCTTCACCTTTTCCATTCAGTTTCCAGATACGACTAGTTGTTAAGCAGTCTAAACAATATTATCTTTAGGTTCAAGCACGATCTTTGCTTAATTAGGGAGCTAACTAAGCCATTCATATGCGTACAATGAATGTTCCAAGTAACATAGAGATTAAGTCTATATGAATCATAATATTATTCAAACTTAACATACAATTCTTAATGATTTCAACCATTTCCTCTTGATTCTCATCGGTCATTTCAACTATAAAAGGGATGCCTAAAAATTCTAGGATTTTCAATTTAAAATAGGGTTTAAATATGGTTGATATTAAGCCCCTATTCGCACCAACTTCCATAGTTTCAAAGAAATTCATAGGGGTTCTAACTTTAACAAACATCTGGACTTATGATAGTGGACTCCACATGAATCCATTCAACAATTTATTCTTCGTTTGCTACTAAGCATGGAACTAGTCGTCCTTAGACTTCGGATATATTCTCTATATGTCTAGCACCCCAATTCATATATATATATATATTATATATACTCTAATTGTTTTGCCTTACTTTAGGAACATTTCTAGAGGAAGTCACCGGTGAGTTATGCCTAACTTATTTTCTTGGCAGTGTCTTTTCCTTTGGTTCATGGTATAATATTCCACTAATGAAATGCTTCAGTTTAAAACAAGTGCACCACTAATTAGTCCTTATTGCTATTGGCGTAGTCACATTGTCTTGGACAAATTCCTTTCCACTTAACCACTCGCGCACCTCTAACGTTCTCTCTCTTTCTCTCTTTTTTTTTTAAGGAAGGAGGATTGCAAATCATGAAGGATATGTAAGTACAATCCTATACTTCTACATTTCCTAGTTTCTTTGTCTACAATATTAGTTGTAGAGAACGAGGAACTTTATTTTGTTTATTCTCTGGTGTGTCCGAATTTGTTTCGGTAGAGTAACAACATAATCATGGCTACCTCGAGGGCAACCCTGTGTATTACCTGCTTGTCTAAGATCTTCACGCTTTCTTAAGTCCTAACATAATGGGATGAAATTTTGATTATAGAAGTACCTATGTTTCGGTTATAAATTATTAAAATATACTCATCTTTGTTTTGAAATATAATGTTTAGTTGATACCTTGTATAAGTTAGTATTAGTATATAGGTTACTTCCAGTCTATGGTGTATCAGAATTACATATCTTCTTAAACCATAGACCACGCCATACACAATAACATATGCTCTCAGTTCGATTATTATTTAAGGAATACAGATTTGATTGGGTGCACACCATTATTACCTAAATGTGTCAACATGTACTTATACAAGTGTGGGTTTACATTAACTTCACCTTACAGACTAAACAGATACTTGTACTGGCCTGGCGTACTGCCATTATATAATATGGTGGCATACTGCCTATCATGAGTGTATTTTACTACTGGGTAACCCATACTGGGAAGGCTCACCGCGGTTTCCCCAGCCTCAATACCTCATTACTTATCCATTGATCCAGAATACCCCAATCATCATGCATGTATGATACCTCATATTCATCTGTTTATTCAATTATAGGTGTGTTGCCGAACTTACGAGTTGTCAACACCTCACTTACATTATACTTCTCATACAAACATGTATTCTATACACATATAATTCTAGGAAAGCATTCATGGTACTCAAGTTCACACGGCCTCGTATCAAAAACTTAACTTTCATTCTTCTTAACCGATTATAACCTAGCAATCATGGCCTATAACAATATTCTTAGTAACCCGTCTCTTAAGTCTCATAATTATTCAGTAGTCAAAATCCAAGTAATCAAACTTAAGGGTTCCACTATTCATACTTAAATATTATTAGGGTAACTAACGTAAATAAGTCTTAATGTCCGAGTCTTAGTCATCCTGGTCCCTAAGATGTTCTGGTTAAAGCCTAGGTATTCTTAGTGCAATACCTAATTCGCTAAAACCCCAGGCTCTGATACCAATTGTAACACCCCACCCGTAACCCGGGTGATCATGCACAATTGATACAACTTACAGCGGAAGCGAAACTTAAATTTCATTAAAACTTATAACATTTGAGTGCAAAGCTTTATTTAATTACATGTTCCAAGTCTAGCAACTTCTAGGTCTTCATGTCTCACTTGCCTTCTCCTTAATCCTACTAGCTCACTGATTACCTGTGACATGTATACTTAAAACAACGTCAGCTATACACTGTGAGCTCATGTTATGCAATTTACAAAAACACATTTGACCATGCATGCAACATGGGTTGTGATATTTTGGGCCAAGGGCAACCCTATGCCATTCATGACCTTTTCACAACCACCAGCAAATGGGCTTGTCAAACCCCCCCGACATCGCATAGGTATGGTAGTGTCGTGATGCATACAAGGAACCCTATCCTCTTTTCAGCCAGTTCCAACACCTCCCATTAAGCATATAAGGATCCCAATATACCCCTACCGATATTTCACATTACAGCACTTTTATATTATTACCAGTTCAGACAGGACAAGTATACAATCACAGTTTTATAAATAAACATGATAACTCACCTGTTAATAGTGCTTAACCTTTGCTCAATACTCGCTAGTATAGCCAGGTAATATCTCAAGGTCCTGACATAATTACATAATCCTAGGTTAGGTATTGATACACCTAACTAGTTATTATTATGGTTGGATATTGGCTAACATTGCCTTGTTTAAGCATGGGTGATCAGTCCATGCCTAACTAAGGCTAGGCTACCCAATACTCACCTCTAATAATAATTTTGATACCTAAAAAAATAACAACACTAGTACTAATAATAATGGATGAACTGAACGTAAACGAGATTATACCTGAATACTATCTGTAATTGATTTAGAGTCCTGCTACTCGCTCCCCGTATATAAATATTACTAGTTGCTCCTAGTTTTTTGTACGTTTGAATAACCGATCATGCTTCTTATATATAGGCTATTTATTCTCTTAGTGTAGAAGAAACATAATACAGTATGTTGGGTTGTATCTTACTCATTTTCCTACACGTATAAGTTATATTTTAAAGTGGGCTTTGAGATTGGCCCTACATGTAACACGTAGACTATACCTGTCAAGTACCCAACTCATGTATTCTACCTATCTATATATATAAATAATTATCGAAATCTTCATAACGAAGATTATGTTTACTTCTATTTTCATGCCAAGTTATATTATTATTATATTAATATATTGTTGTACTTAATTTAGTACAAATCTCGTTTTTTCTTTTATAACTTTTTAAACTATAACAGTATATAAAATTTGAAACATACTATTGAGACGAGCTCATTTTTATCTACGTTTTGATATAAGTGTCATTAAAAATGAAGTAGGGTTCAAATATAATATATTCCATTAGTATTACTAAACGGTCTCCTATAATGATATTTACTCGTCTAGATCTCATATACTAGTCAGGACTTGTCTAGATATCTCATACTTCAAATAACCATCTTACTCATTACTTACTCATTAAACTATATATGAAATATAAATTTCATATACTTTTATTTTTGTCTACATAACAGGGTGTTACAACACGCGAATGAATTCCAAGCATGGCATTACTATAAATGCATGAAAAGTAGATGCTCGGATACACATTTACAAATACACGACAATAGATAAAATAAAGTATATGCTACTTTTGAAGGGGATATAATGGTGCATGAAATTAAAGTAGATAGGTCAATTTTATCATGAACTTTATAACTATAAAGATAAACTTTGTATCACATAACTATATATAGTTTATAATTTATAAAAATAATTTAAAATGAAAATTTTATATATTTCATTTAAGTAAATTACATAGAAAAAATATATTTATACATATTAATACAACTAGTTTAAAAACTCGTGTCTTACAAATATTCAATAGCTGAGATAATAAATAGTTAGTAATGACGATTTGAAAAATTACAAAACCATATTTTGATTTAATATATGACTTGTCTTTTTAACGGCGGTGTATTCGAACCCAGTGACTTGCCTCTTCATAGCCTAGTTATATACCCATACCTCATACGTGTAACATCCGGCCCCTCTTACCACCAATATTGTCCGCTTTGCTCCGATGGTTTGCCCATCCAGAGCTCACGGATTTGTTTTTGGTTGCCCTGGTGGAGACTTCTCAGGAGGTCACCCATCCTGGTACTACTCTCACCTGAGCACGCTTAACTGTGGAGTTCTCCTCTCATCCACTAACATTAAGCCCCAAAACGCGTTGGTGATTTAAGAGGCATTGGATTACATATGAACTAAGGATCTTTCCTGGCCACGACTGATGTGAGATTTGCCTGGGGTGTCACAATAAGGAATTAAAACAGTCTATTGTTAGTTTAACGCTCGAGAATGGCGTCAAACTGTTCCACAAAGAAACCGACTTAGTTGCTCTCCAGAAGAAAACCGCTGACATCAAAAATTGAACTTAGGTCTCTCCCTTAAGGGGAGACATGAAGTACAGCCGGACCAAAAGACCTTTAGCTACCAATAACTAATTACTTTAAGGTGGTGTTTGTTTTTTTTTGCCAAAAGTACTTCTGACCACTTTTGTCTGCGCCGCACAGACGCGGGCAGACGTTTGAGTTTTGCAGATTGTTTGTTTTTTGGAAGACATATCCATAAGTAACTTTTTTCTTTTAAATTAAGGGGCATAAGAGCATTTACATCCCTTTTATCATTCACCATTTTTATTTTTATCATACTTATAAATATTTATTTATTATATTTATTGTTTTCATGTACTTACGTAATTTTAAAGGACTAGTGGGAATGCCCGCGCGTTGCTGCGGGTGCGTTTGTGATGCGTGTTATTGTATGGTAGGGATGATCTCAAATACTAAAGCAAACAAATGATAGAAGTTAAAGCCAACATACAGTTCCTATAAAGAAGGTGAGGAAGGAAAGCATGATGCCATTTTCGAGGGTTGAACACACACTTGCATTGACCATCATACCAGGAACAAGCAAATTAAATGGAATGCCTTTAAGATCCCTTGTCTGTATGGATGTACAAGAATGACATAAGTTGTGGCAGTTTAACATGGAAGACTATCATAACAGTAGACAAAAAGATGATAAATATATACCACACATTTGGCCACCTCCTCAGAATCAGAACTTAAATTGACAACTTTACAAGTTCTATCAATACTCTTTACAACTCCTTGAACGAGTCTCCCAACAACCATCTTAGTATCCTTGCTCCCTATTTGTTTCCATATGTATGAAGATAAATGTCTTGAAAGAAATATACATAGCAAGTGTTGGTTTACCATATGCTCCCGAGAATTTCCCCACCCCTGGTGATAAATGGCAATGGAAGGTGGCAAAAAGAGTTGCTCCCTGATCATCTTTATACCAAGGCTGTTTTTAGGAGGCTGCAATGTGTTTACGAAAACAAAAATCATATGGTAAACAAATTGAGATTAATTCAGGAAGCATTTGCCTCCAAAACCAAAGATATGTAAATGGAGAACAAATGAACTTACTGATTTTGCTGTCCAGATTTTTGTATGTGTTGCAAGATCCCAGATATCAACCTCTACTCCCTTCCTGAAGTGCAGCAAACTTGTCACATTACAGTATTTGAAAGCCACTATATGACCTTATTTTATGAGTTTTTAAAACATAAAAAAATGATAATTATAAAGAACTAAAAAAAAACCTCACCCTCCAAATAAGGCATAATTTACGCTTTCATCTACTTTACAGCACATGACATTACCAGCAGCACAGATGTTCCATGTTGTTGGAGTATCATCACAAGTGGAATCCCCTATTGATTTTGGAATCATAACAGATCTCATGGTTGTAACCCCTTTTGTGGTGCAGGTAAGCAAGGTGCATGACCTACTTTTAAGCACACCACATTTTATAAGTGACAAAGCAACTTAGCAAATGCACCCATGAACAGATGATTTAGCTTCATACAAAAATAATTGTTTAATTCAAATAAGAGCACACAACTGTAGGGGTGCTTAATGGGTCGGGTTGGCGGGTCCAACCCGACCCGAACTTGAAAATTTTACATGAATCCGAACCCAACCTGAACCCGAAAATTGTGAGATACATATGAACCTGAACCCGACCTGAATATTCTCGGGTTGACCCGAACTCGACCCGTTCAACTTGATTTTTTTTATTTTTTCGCAAACTAACGTATTAAAATTAAAATTTTACTAAAAAAACAAACATATATATAAAACAATTATGTTTTATTTATAAAATGTCATACCAATTTCTATTTTAAGTTATAAATGTAGCATAAAATATCTAACTAATTTAATTTATAACATAAAACATATTGTAAAAAAACAATATATAGTATAAATAGGTTAAACGGGTCAACCCGCCAACTTGCCCGAATTGACCCGAACCCGACCCGTTTAGCTAAACGGGTTCGCGGGTTCAACCCGAACATGACCCGAACCCATTTAGAC
The DNA here is from genome assembly GCA_030844895.1 of Ambrosia x helenae. Taxonomy (NCBI): domain Eukaryota; kingdom Viridiplantae; phylum Streptophyta; class Magnoliopsida; order Asterales; family Asteraceae; genus Ambrosia; species Ambrosia x helenae. The sequence continues at coordinate 10,205 of JAUTDX010004550.1, forward strand.
TAAACCCAAACCCGCTAGTTTCGTGTTAGGTTTGGATCGTGTTTTCGGGTCGTGTCAGAAATTCATACCCCTACACAATTGGAGGCTAAACCCAAATAGCTTCAATTTCTCTCCTGTTTTCTTTTCAGTTTGTTAAATTGTCCAACTAAAAATTTAAGCGCAATTGAGCAGAGTTGACAACCACTCCAAGTATCATAACAAACCAAGTACAAAATATAATACAAACATATTATTATAAAATATATATGATCAACAAAATTTTCTTAAAATGATTCTTGTGAAGCTACCTACCTTTTGTAGTGCCACATTAGAGCAATTAGTAATACAAACTATTCTCAAAAACAACAAATACCTGGATGAAGACTCAGATGGTTGTTTTTTTAATAAATGCAATCCAACCATGTTGTCTTCTTGAGACTGAACATCTGTTTGGTTGGTGGTCCCTAATGAGGCTCAAAGATTACCATTAATAGGGCTAAGCAACTCAATCTGTGTGGTACAAAAAACTGTAGTGAGGCAGCTGACAATGTAAATACTTGTACAAGTAAAGTATTACTTGATGACTAACATATACGATGTTAATATGTACTTACCACGCCACTTTTCCTTGCAACAGCTAACAACTGTAAAAAAGAGCGGAAAAAAAACCCGCAAAAGTATGAGTAAAATAAAAGATCTAAATAACATGATTTGATTAAAGAACCAGAAAATAAAACATAAAGGGTGTGGATTATGGAATATAAGTAAAATGTCATATCAATAGGAAATGAGAAATACTTACTATTGGATGTGCAAGTAGTTCTCCAAAGTTGTAAATATTATCTCCCAATAAAGCAGATAGAGATAGATCAAATGCAAGATCCTGCAAACACAAAACATAAGCCAGTAAGATACAAAAAGTAAGGATTAATCTTTATAAAGCAACAACACAAACACTAAATGATTGTCTGGGTTGGATTAGAACATACCAACTTAAATGAATCTGAGAGAGATTCAACCGAAGTGTAAGCCGAATAAAGTAGAGAGCTCTTGTAGAATTCAGCAAACTCCTGACGAGATTTATGGTACTGGGATGTCACCCAATAATAATTAGCGTACACAGACGGATCGATGTCAGTCATGCTATCAAGTATTCAAATGTACTCTTTCTATCTTCTAGAAGATTCTTGCACTCCTTTTGATCTCCTTTTTCAAGATTAAAAATGGCTATTTGCATCTTAATATAAACGATTGGTTCCTCTATGCGTGACTCTTTTGTAGCTCGGAGTTTTTCAATCACTCCTTCAAGATCTGAAAGGGGGAGGCCTAGACACATAAACCTTGTGTTCGATCAAAAACGATAACTGTTCAAGCAAATACGGTAGTGTGAAAAAACAAACATCTAAGAGCACTTACCAGTTCGCCAGAGATTCGTTGTTTGCGGTGCTGGCGCTTGAAACAACCATTTTGAGTAGCGGATTTGTATTTATTAAAATTAACCATGCTCTTACTTGGATTTGTGCAAACAAGACAGTAGATATAGAAGTTGAATTAACATGATATAATGTGTATAAGAGTGAATGAAATTTGAATATAATGGTACAGCCTAAATTTGTGTCATATGATACAAGTAATTGAATGTGTATGTATGAATAAAGAAACTGACAAGATTATACAAGTAAGACTATCAGGTAACACGATATAATACTTTGAACACAATACCGGACATGCTGGTCAAGTGGAGTTAATTTCTTGAAATGTGTATCAACTTGTTTAAGCAAATACAATGCTGCGACTTGCGGTTAATGCATCTTCGCCCCTGCAAACAAGAAGAATTATGCTTATTCACCGCATCCACCTGCGGATACTTGTCTCGACACTTAACTAAACTAATGGCTTGTAAGTAAATAGAATAAGCTTACAAACAATCGAACCATTTAACAAACAATAACCCCAGAAATCATAGGGTTATTATTCGGACCATAACAAGGAAGCGTACATCAAGGCGCTATGACCAACCAGATTGCGGCTAGATTCCAGTCTAAGCAGGTCTTAACAGCTATGATAGTCTAAAATATCAAAAAATGGCCTAGAATCAGCCTAAAACATGTCTAAAAACCCCTAGAAATGGTTTGTTTATATTGTGTGTGAAGAATAAAGTCATCAAATAAAGTTGAATCTAATAATCCTAATCATAACATCAAATTAAATAGGTGTTGAGAAGAAATCAATAAACCTAACTAAGGGTTAGAAATCCACTTACCAATTTGACTAAAAATCACGAACCCTTGAAAGTTTGGGGAATAGGTTTCTGTACTTTCCTTTTTTGTTGGATGATGATGATGATGATGATAAGAACCCTCGTGAGCTTTGAATGGGGAATGGGCGGTTGAAATTCTTGCGTAACGATTCAATACTCAAGGGTCATTATGGCTGACTGTTTCAAACTGGAGAATCGGATTGTCAGTTGAGGGAAGACAAACAGACCATTGTGAGGGCAGAGATGAGAAAGGAGGGCAGAATTGTAAAAGTGCTTTCATATTGTAAAGGAGGAGATGGGTGAAATGTCTGTATTACCCTTCTAAGTGTCTTAATTGGCACAATGATGCCTATAATACCCTTAAATTTCTTGCTTAAATATGTTGTACATTGTGCTTGTTAAGTTGTATGGAAGTGAAAATGACCATGTTGGCCATCACTCCTCCTTTATAATGTATATATAAATGTATATATATATATATTATTATTATTATTATTATTATAGATTATAGATTATAGATAATGAATTAATAGTTTTTCATATATTAAAAGCTAGTGTATCACTTTTTATATAATTTAAGGTTGATCTATACTGCATTTTTAGGATGTTATTTTATATTTTAGAGATTCGTAGGTGAATGTTTAGCATAAAAAACAAAACATATCCAAACCAAAAAATACTTATTTGTTAAGAATACATTTTGATGGTTTAAAAGAAAACACCATGTAGCTTTATGACACAAGTTACGCGAAACAACTTACTTGTTTATTAAGCATAGAAGATATTTGTACTTTTTGTTTCAGTGGGTTGCGTACATACTTTTTTTTATAGGAAAAATTACAGAAATCGTCCTTTATGTTTACCTATTTTTTCATTAGATGTCATTAAACTTCAAAACTGACGAGAATCATCCTATATGTCTTAAAATCTTTCAAGTCTCGTCCTTTAGCACTAACGTGGTTAGATTTTCTGGTTAAGTTAAGTCACGTGAAGGACACATGAGGGCATAAAGGACATTTCACCCTCGTTTTCATTTTACCTCTTTTAAAACCCTCCAAACATTGCAACCCATCTTCCCCAATTCAACCAAATTAGGTTTCCCTCACCCCAATCAAAAACATAGAATTCAAAAGGAGAGAGAGAGGGGACAAAGCAGGAGGAGTCGGATGGTGTCCGACCGCCGCCAGCGGCGGAGCACCCATCTCCATCACCACCTATCCACACACACCTACCCCCAAACTTCTAGAGAGAGAGAATCGAGCAGAAACGTAGAGAGAGAGGAGTGAGAGGGAGACGGTGGTGACGACGAAGAAGGAAGACGACGGTGGTAACGTTGGTGGGGCAGGTGGTTGTTGTGTTATGTTGTGTTGGTGGTAGGTTGATGGTGGAAAAAGATGAGCACACATAATTGATTTGGGATCTGGTGGTAGGTTGATTTGGGGATCTGGCACTGTGGTGGTCGGAGATAATAGCGGTGGGGGTGGTGAGCAGCTCGATGGTGGTGGTTGTGTTGAAGGTAGGTACGGTGGTGGTTGTGTTGAAGGTAGGTACGGTGGTGGTTGTTTGAAGGTTTCAGGTGGTTGTCGAAGGTTTCAGGTGGTTGTTTGAAGGTTTCAGGTGGTGGTGGTTGTTTGAAAGTTGTTTGAAGGTTTCAGGTGGTTATCGAAGGTTTCAGGTGGTGGTGGTGGTTGTTTGAAGGTTTTCAGGTGGTGGTGGTTGTTTGAAGGTTTTAAGTGGTTGTTTGAAGGTTTCAGGTGGTGGTGGTGGTGGTGGCAGGTTGGTGGTAGAGGTGGTGGTGGTGAAACCTGGAGGTAGAGACACGGTGGCAGGTGGTGGTGGTGTAGGGTTGTTGATTGCTGATGGTGGTGGCAGGTTGGTGGTCAAGGTAGGGGTGGTTATAAAGAATGTCGGTGGTAGTGGTGATGGAAATGGTAGAGACGAGGGTATAACTGTCATTTGGCCCTAATGTGGGTCCACGTGACTAAACTTAACCAAAAAAACTAACCAGGTTAGTGCTAAAGGACGAGTCTTGAAAGATTTTAGAACATATAGGACGATTCTCGTCAGTTTTGAAGTTTAAGGACATCTAATGAAAAAATAGGTAAACATAAAGGACGATTTATGTAATTTTTTCCTTTTTTATCTTTTGTTTTTTTATTTTTAACCCCCAATACTTTTACATTATTATAAATTAACCCAAATTGTTTTTACTTTCAACTTTATTCCTCTATACTTTTTATCTTTTAATTTTTTTTCGTTTTACGCTTCGATCTAAAATTTACGACTATTTTTTCCTGTTTAACGCTCCCGTCACAATGCAGGAGTCCAAGATCAACTTAGTTATTGTTATTATGTTTTCATTTCGCATGAGCGATTCTTCTACCTTTCGTTCGATTTATTTCTTTTCGTTTTTATTTTTTTAATTTACGAGTTTTTCCAATGTTAATAATAGCTAGCGGTGGTATAGCATTGGTGTTGTCACAGTTTTACGCCCCAACCGTAACGCGGGAAGCTAAATACCAGTTATTCGTTGTTATTCAAGGGGGCGGGGCGCCACCAGAATTAGTCACCGGTACCCCACTACCAGCACAGTAACACCGCCGCCACCCATGCTCGTAGTGGTCCCGTGAACCAAAGTATGGTTCTAGTTAACGGGCTTGTACCCGTGATTTCTCTCTCTTTGTCTCTATCTCTATCTCTCTCTCATTGATTGTGGGTAACTAATCACTAAAGTGTTGCCTCCAAAAAAAATGTTTCAGTAAAGGAAATCAGTGAAGTGATGTGACAGTGTATGATTTGTTGAAATCAGTAAAGTTGAAAAAACTCACGGGTAGTACCTCGTTCTCACTCGTTAAAACAAGGAAACTCATCCCTTGTTGGATAAGTATGGTCTCTAGCATCCGGGTTTTTACTTTTATTTCAAAACCCATGTCCTCTGTTCTGTATCCATCAAATTCAGTGCCTATTCTTCATCATTCCACTCCACATACACATATATATATATATACACACATACTCCATCTCTTTAAATAAACAAATAATAATATAATAATCACTCAAACCTTGATTCACCATGTCCAAACTCACAATCTCAACCATCATCTTCCTCATCCTGTTCTCATCAACCTTGGCCATTCCAGGAGGAAGAACAAAGGTCAAAAACGTCAAAACAGACACTGAGATTCAGAAACTAGGAAGCTATTCAGTCGATGAATACAATCGGTTACAACGGACGCATAAAACCGGTGACGGTGATCTGAAGTTTTCTCAAGTGGTTGCTGCAGAAACGCAGGTGGTGGCAGGGACGAAATATTATCTGAAAATTGAAGCGGTTACGAAGAAAGGTGTGGTCAAAGTGTTTGATGCTGAAGTTGTGGTTCAGCCATGGAAGCATTCGAAGAAGTTGCTTGGGTTTAAACCTGCACCGGTTAATAAGTAAATAATAATAATATTATTATTATGTTTGTGTGTTGTTTGTATGGATAATAAATATGTAAGGATCTGTAAGGATTTGATGAGATCTGTTTGGTGGTATGAATAATATGTAAGGATCTGTGTTTTGATTATGTTAAGTTTATAGTGCATTTGAAGAAGATTAGGGCTTCAATTGGACACTAAATTCTGAGTTCAAACGGTAGGATACCGATTGAAGCAAAATTGTTTGTCCAAAACGATGTCGTTTTGTTACATTTATTACATTACGAACATAAAATAAATAAATATTGATCTTCAAATCATTGCTCATTTAAATTTCAATTTCGGATTTTCCAGATTAGATGTGAAACAAATAAGACAAACCTAAAAAGAAAACTACGAAGTCAAGAATTGCTTGGTAACGGATAAATCAACAGTACATGTAAAGACCAGCTAGCGAAAGCAAAATATAATAGAATTGAGGCTAAACTGAACAGGCAATGAGACTTCAACTAATATCAAACCTGTCAAAAACATGGAATCAAACTCTATAAACTTTTATTCAAAAGAATCCCAACCCAGAAATGTTTGAAACCCTTACAACAATACAAAAAAGACTCTACCTCACTTATCTCTCTGATACAAAGATCAACAAGGCTAAACAGAAAGTACACAATCTAAACGAAGTACAATATCAACGACTATCAGATTCAAGATGAATCTGATATAAAACCCTAACCCTAATCAGAGAGACAACACTGTGAAAGAGATGAAAATATGAACGACTAAAGAAACAAATGAGAGAGATGAACTCTTTTTATAGAAGCTATCGAAGCTTCTATTCTGGAAACACGAAACCTTGTATCTCCACCGTTAGATCATTCCTTCACGAATCCGTATGCATATTAACGAACAGGATTAAATCCAAGTGGACAAGTTGTTATAACAACTTGTTTGAACCTCTGGAAGACCTTGACCCTTCTGACCATATTTGAACCTTTCCAAGTTGAACCTTCTCAGCTCTTGAACAAGCCCATCAGCTATTCCACAGCTCCAGCCCAATGGACACCAACACTTAGCCCAGACTTCAAACATTCATCAGCCCATTAATGAGAAACCTGTAAAACCACTTATGCAACATATTCAAGTTGTGTTACAAGAAATAAAATTGATGTTTTATCTTATAATTTTAACAAAACCAAATGAAACAAAGATAATGATACAACATATTGACAATGGTACTAATATGGATACTGAAAACAAATGAAGACCCAAGAACTGACATAGAAACCAATACAAAAGCTTGTTTGAAACGAATACAAAAAACAAAAGTAATAGAAACGCATAACTAACAAGGAACCCATACAAAAAATCGATAAAGACTAACACACCGTTGACCAATAAGACAAACAATTTTATTTTGTAAACATTTCTAGTTTCAACATCGTGTAAACAGACCTATGATTTTTTTATTAAGATAAGTCGCAAAACTATTTTATTTTAACAAATAAGGATTTAATCAAAATCTAACCCTAGAAAATTATTTTTAAGACATAAAATACATAAGAAAGGAAATACGAAACTAAACTGACTCTATTTCAAACTCGAAACCATACTTATTTTGAAGCTACACGTGGTAAACCAATAAACGGAGAAAACATCCACAACGCCACATGTGGTTATGAAAGAGCATCTTTCCAATACCCTAGTGTCAGGCACCTACTTAGCACTATTCATTGTGTTTGGTTATTTAATGTACAAGCAAGAGATCCCGCGCGTTGCAGCGGGCAGGTTAAAACAGTAAAAGAAACTAACGACGACACGATAAAAAGCAAAATTACGTAATTGCCATATGTTCACACACAAAATGACAAATATACCCTCGATAAAAAGCACAACTACAAAAGTGCCATGCGTTCACACACAAAATGACGAATATACCCTCGAACAAAAGCAAAAATTACGTAATTGTCATATGTTCACACACAAAATGACGAATATACCCTTTGATAAAAAGTGCAACTACAAAAGTGTCATGCGTTCACACGCAAAATGACGTATATATCCTCGAACAAAAGCAAAAATTACGTAATTGTCATAGTTATTATGACCGTAGATCAAGATATGGACGAACACGATTTCTTTGGTTACTATTCACGGAGTTTCACGGAGTTGGTTTTTATATATATATATATATATATAGTAAGTAAATTGACAATGACAATGATAATGAATTTTGTATAATATATTACTATAAAATAATTGAAATACTATAATTCAACCATTCTAAAAGAAATCGGTCTTGAAATAGCGAAGTATGGACATTGAGCATATTCAGACATAGCGGAAACAAAAGAGACTCTAAACATGATAAATATGTTTGTTTGTTTTTTTTGCTAATATGAGACCGTTTGAGGAAAATACGTTTAAATTAGGAATGTCCTTTAAAAAAAATTTTAGTTGACATTAATCTATATATTTATGATGCATTTCAGATGGTTATTTTCTGATACCCAAACGTTATAATTTTTTTTTCCATTAATATATAAGGTACAACTTCAAAATGAGGTTGAATTTGTCTTTCAAACACTATATATTCATATAGTTTTATTTTCATACATCCATTTCATTTACTTCTAAGCAAAAATATTAGCAAAAGTTTGGTTTTGGTTATTAACAAAATTAAGCTAACCAAACTAAAAACCGACAATCTAATCAAATAAACCAAACCAATTAACCATCTGGTTAATAACACTATTTAAACCTTGGTTTAAAAAAGCGTGAGGCGCTCCGAGGCGTTTTGGTTCCAAAATCCGAGGCGCGGGGCTTAAAGCGCGAGGCGAGAGCTTCACGTATGTGAGGCGCCCAAGGTAAAAAAGAGTAAAAAAATATTTATACAAGTCAATACTACATATTCTACTTGTTAATCAATCCTAAAAACAATAACATAATTATAAACACACTTAAACACTTCATTAAACAAACACTTAAGCCGAAACACACTTAAAAAACTTTAAAAAAAACCCTGATTTGGATTTTTGGCCCAAAAAACCCAAATTTTGACTGAGGCGGCGCCTCAAGCGCCTTGGCGCCTCGGGCGCCTCACAGCGCTTCATGTAGTTTAGCGCCTCAGGCCAAAAAAGCGCTTTCCTAGCGCCTCGGGCGCCTCAAGTGCGCCTGAGGCGCGCTTTTTTAAACCAAGATTTAAACAATAACTTTAATTTTGGTTGAAGATAACAATTGAATTCAACCAAACCATTCATACACGTAAATATGGTTATGTTCCTCGTTGTATCGTACGAAGACCCTGCTAATCTCAAAAGTTGAGATCCAATAACCCAAACTATAATCCTGATTAATAAAAAAAACATTACCAAAAATGTTTATTAAATAAAAAAAGAAAAAACCAACAATCCAACTGTTTCATCCATCTAGATCCAATAACCAACAAGCCAGGTCTTTGACTCCAAAAAACTTCTCCCTTGTTTCTCCCCTCTTTCCCTTTCCCTTCTCCACCCAATTCATTCATCCCATTCCATCCCCAACCATCCAAATTAACCATGTCGACGGAGATGGCTACAACCGATCCCGAAGGTCTAGACGGCGTCCGTCTAACCTGGAACGCCTGGCCTCGAACCAAGGTCGAAGCCAGCAAATGCGTCGTCCCTTTCGCTGCCTCCATCTCCCCGATCCGTCCTCACCCTCACATCCCTACCAACCCTTACGCCCCTCTTCGTTGTAAAACCTGCTCTTCTGTTCTTAACCCCTTTTGTCGTGTCGATTTCTCCGCCCTTATTGGATCTGCCCCTTTTGCTTCCAACGTAACCATTTCCCCCATCATTTTTCAGGTATCCTCATCGGTTTTCGCTGTTCCGACCGCAAACCGCGTGTTGCGGCGTATCTTGTTGCCCGTTTTGTAATTGATTTTGTTGTTTTATTTTTCAAATGTGGATTGTAATTATTAATTAGTATGATCGGTTGTATGAATTGCTAGGTGCTGTACCGACTAGTGATTAATTGGGATTAATTAATCGGATTGGGATTTTTTTTTTGTTTTTTAAATTAAATTATTATTTATTATTATTTTCACAATAAAACCAAGTTGAGCAACAAACTGCGCCGCTAACTCTTTTTGAATTGCAAAGCCTATTCTACTAAATACAAACCCTTGGTTCCTCGGGCTCTGCGAGTAACTGTGGAGTGTGGACCACCTTCTGCACCCGCTCCAAGAAGCTAACTGCCTTAGGGGCTAGGGATCCAAATGTGTAGTTTTCGGTTTTTATATATATATACATACACATATTTTTATATGTAGTTTGTTTTTAAGTAGACATGTTTTATCACCTTCCTTGACTCGTATTATTAAGTAGATAGGATTAATTGTTGGAATCCAGCTGGAATTGCTGGACTATCACTGTTTTTAGGTCGATTAGGACTTCCTCTGACCACCTAGCGATTAATTGACTAGTTAGATGAAAATTACTCTGTGAACCTCTGACTAGCGATTAATTGGCAACTAACTGTAGGATAGGCGCGATTTTTACGACAATGTGTAGGTTATATTTTTTTTTTTTTGCTCAGGTATCTCTGAAACTAATAGGATCGGTTTTGCTAGCTATGGCATGGCGTGTTGCGCGTTTACCTGCCATACTTTTTTTTTAAATGATATGTGTATTTTTAATAGGGATTATATATAATATATTTTTTTTCTTCAGGTATTTCTGAAACGAACGTGCCTGCTGAGTTATATCCGCAATATACAACGATTGAGTATAGTTTTCCTAATCATGATGTGAATCGGTTAATGACACCGGTGCCTGTATATGTGTTTGTGTTGGATACGTGTATGATTGAGGAGGAGTTAGGGTATGCTAGGTCGGCGTTGCAGCAGGCGCTTGAGTTGTTGCCGGAGAACGCGTTGGTAGGGTTTGTGTCGTTTGGGACGCAGGTGCAGGTTCATGAGATAGGGTATGGGGATATGAATAAGGTTTATGTGTTTCGAGGGTCGAAAGAGATGAGTAAGGAGCAGGTTTTGGATCAGTTAGGGTTAGGAGGTGGTGTTGGTGGTGGTAGGAGAGGTGGTGTGCCTGGACAAGGGTTTCAGAACCCGAACCCGAACTCGAACCCTGGGGTTTCTAGGTTTTTTTTGCCGGCTTCGGAAGGTGCATATATTATTCATTCGGTGAGTTATGTTATGATTGTTTAAACTTTAAATAAAGTTGAAGAATTTTGTTGATGTGAGTTATTAATCAAGTGTTTGGATTTAGCTTTTGGAGGAGTTAGGTACGGATCAATGGCCAGTTGCACCAGGTCATCGAGCTTTGAGGTGCACTGGGGTTGCATTGAGCGTTGCAGCTGGTTTGTTAGGGGCTTGTATGGCTGGTACCGCTGCTCGACTAGTGGCATTGGTTGGTGGTCCTTGCACTGAAGGCCCTGGTTCGGTAAGTTCTGTTTATTTTTCTTGATCGTGTAATTAGACTGCAGATTGTTGCCGTTGATGTGCTTGTCATATAATTAATGTACTTCCAGTTACTATGTTATAGTGGAATTATCTTGTATTGTTCGGTAGGGCTGTAGTGCTGTACTTTGCGTCTGCTATCTGAGTGTTTGAGTAAAACTGATTATAACTATGATGTTCTGATTATTTAGGGCTGTATTTAGATATTATTATTTTTTTTAAATAATAAACTTGTGTTGGTTTCTGTTTTTCTTTTCAGATTGTATCAAAGGATCTATCGGATCCAGTACGTTCACATAAAGATTTGGATAAAGATGCAGCACCATATTTTAGGAAGGCGGTTCAATTCTATGAAGAACTTTCAAATCAAATGGTTAACCAGGGTCATGTGTTGGACCTTTTTGCTTCTGCACTTGACCAGGTTCAATACTCATTAGTAGATTTTGATGGTCATTAATGAATTTATCCTTTTTATCTGTTTGGACTTTGGAGTTATATATAAGTATGCATTAGAAATTGTTTTGATCATTAAAAGTTTAAAACAAACCGCTTTTCTCCAAATCTCTCATTTTTTAGGGATTGGGAGGTTATTTTCTCCATTTTAATAAAAAAGATAGTTTTAACAGTCACTTTCTAGCCAATACATTTATTAAATTTTGTGATTTGAACAACTGGACACATGGTTTCATCCGTTAATATTATTGATATTCAACGCCGGAGTATATTGGGTTCTTTTCAATAATGTTATTGTTATGCTTTCTTAATTTAGTATCATTTATTTCTTAGGTTGGGGTAGCAGAGATGAAAGTTGTTATAGAAAAAACCGGCGGCCTTGTTGTTTTAGCTGAAAGTTTTGGGCATTCGGTTTTCAAGGACTCATTTAGGCGGGTCTTTGAGAAGGGGGAGGAATCCCTTGGTCTCGCTCATAGGTGAGTATTTTCATGCCTAAATCTGGATTTTATATTTTCTTTTGCCTTGTTTTAATTGAGGTTGATTGCCAAGCACATATTTTAATAAAATGTTGTCTGTTGATCAAATTTGAAAAGTGTTCTTTAACATGGAGATTAAAATCGATGTTAGCACTTAACAGTACCAAAAACCATTTGGGATGGACAAAAGAAGTAAATTTAGACCAAAAAGTTACCAAAATTGGATAACCGTTCCAGTTTTTGGATGTGGGGGTATTTGTTTGTTTTCTTTATTTGGTTATTGGCATATCATTAGTTTGCATCGGATGAAAATATTAACTAGTTTATTACTTTCAGTGGCATGCTTGAGATAAATTGTTCAAAGGACATTAAAATTCAAGGGATCATTGGACCTTGCACATCCTTGGAGAAGGTCATTTATTGAATCTGTACCCGAATAACGTTGATTATTTGATGAGGTGGCAAAATGGGCGGGTCAGGCGGATTGGGTAACAAACTGCATTCGAGTCGAAATGCATCATTTTTTGTAAGAGTTGCAACACTCCGGGTAACAACAGTAGTGTATTACAATTAGACATTGGGTGACTTTCTACCATTATTAAGCTAATTTTTACCCGTTAGAGATCGAAGATAACTTGAAACTACGAATTTATAAATAAATGGGTCCAAATTGCCACTGTCAACTATGTGCCCAAGCGCGCAGATGCAAATAATTTGTTTGAATTTTAATTTTTGTTTTTGTATTGATTTACTGACACATTGCTTGCCTTTACAGAAGGGACCTGCTGTTGCCAGCACAGTGATTGGGCAGGGAAATACCACAGCTTGGAAGTTATGTGGACTAGACAAAAATACATGTTTGACTGTTTTCTTTGATATATCATCAAGTGACAAGTCAGATGCCTCAGGAAATGCAAATCCACAGTTGTTTATACAGACCGTTACTAGGTAAATTAAATTTCTTTTTTTTCATAAAACGTGAGGTGTCTTTCATTTTGTGGCTTCTTTACTTTGTGTGATTGAAATTTTTAAACATCACAATTGAAACAGTTACTTGAGTATTGATGGAGAATCAAAGATGCGAGTTACCACCATCACTAGAAGATGGTTAGAGACTTCTGTTCTATCGGAGGTAAAATAGTAAACATTTTGGATAACATTTGTGTAGGCCATTTAATATTTTAAAGTTATGGGTCAATAGGAGATTTGTCATTAGAAGAAAAGAATCTCAGTTTGGGAAAAGCTAACAACTATATAATTATACTATTCCAATGAAAATGTAGACATGCTTCATCATCAGAGAAGTTTAAAAACACTTTCTTTTCCTTTGCCCATAGTTGTTAAAAGCCATCGCCTCTTGCGCCTAGGCCCGTTTGTTAGGCGAGGCGATGCATTTGCTCTTTGAGTCGAGGAAATTGCGCTTTAATTCTCCAGGTGATGGTTTAGCCGCAGATTTCAGCTAGATTTCTAGATTCCAGAGAGTTTCCAGCCAAATTCGTTAAACTATGTCTAGGTTTCAACCAAATTTCTATTTTATCTAAGGAAAACTACTTCTATACACTAATACATCAATATTTTAAAACTCTTGATACTAGCTAGATGAAAGATAATATTATTTTAATATATTTTTACTTTATTTTCTTTTTCGCTTTTTTTTTATCTTAGGCCCTCGCTTTTTCTGCGCCTCGCACTTAGGCCCCAGGCGAGGCCTATGCGCCTTGAGTGCGCCTAGCGCCTTTGATAACTATGCCTTTGCCTATAGTGCATAAATGTAGACATGCTTTCTGGGATCATATAAGTTTAATTGATAATATGTTTCTGTAAGTTTAAGATAAGTTATTATTGACAGGAATTAGTACAAGGTTTTGATCAAGAGACTGCTGCTGTGGTAATGGCTAGATTAACTTCTTATAAAATGGAAATGGAGGTACTAAAACACTACCAACCACTCAACCTAACTATACAATATTACTGTTTTTTTTATGTTTTGTTATATCTTTGGTGTACTTGTAATAATTACAGGAATCATTTGATGCAACAAGGTGGCTAGATAGAACCCTCATTCGTCTATGTTCTAAATTTGGTGACTACCGAAAAGATGATCCATCTTCATTTGCATTAAACCCTAGTTTTTCATTGTTCCCTCAGTTTATGTTCAATCTCCGAAGATCACAATTTGTTCAGGTAAATATCAAGCTCTCATTCTACACCTTATGATATATGTGGCAAATTGATGGGTCAGGCAGGTTAAGTAGCTGGTAAAAAAGGTAAATTTTTTATATGGCTTACAACTGGTCAGCTTATGTTGACCCAGAAAACGGTCCATTTTTTTATTTTATTTTACTAATTAGTGTGTCAAATATAAGGTGATGTTTTACCTCCGAAATTGCCACATCTACTTCATATAGTGCGTCCTTTCTTAAAAACCTTTTGCTCTTTTTAGTATATTCTTTTATTTTTTTATGGCAGGTGTTCAATAATAGTCCAGACGAGGACTGCTTATTTTCGCATGATGCTTAACCGTGAGAGTATAACAAATGCAGCTGTCATGATTCAACCTTCATTAATATCATATTCATTTAATTCACTGCCTGCACCTGCATTGCTTGATGTGGCTTCAATTTCAGCTGATAGAATCCTTTTATTAGATTCGTATTTTAGTGTAGTTATTTTCCATGGAATGACAATTGCTCAATGGAGGAACATGGGTTACCAGAATCAGCCAGAACACCAGGTATGTTATTTTCTCACTCGTCATTTGGAACAATTTTGATTTTTTTTTTCGTTTCAGTTCATGTTGCAATGTTTAATTTATTTCCAATTTTGTAGGCATTTGCTCAGTTATTACAAGCACCACATGATGATGCTGAAATTATAATACGTGATCGGTTTCCTGTTCCAAGATTGGTGGTGTGCGATCAGCATGGTTCTCAGGTCATCATTGAATTTTAATCTCATTGCATTAAAACGCATTTCAAAACGTGTTGAATTTTGAGATGGATCAAGGTTATCTTGAATAGTATGAAAAATATATAATAATAATATATTAAATATTACTATCGAAATAATTTCTCATTTTATGAACCACTAAGGAGGTTGTTTAATATGTGACTTATATCCTTTTTAATTAAATTTGTTAGTTTTACCCATATAGCCTGTCTAAATATTACAATAATATATTAAACAATCCCTTTGTTAAGAAAACAATTTAGGTCATATGTCTTGGGCGACTTTTAACGTTTTGTTTTCAGCTAATTTTATAAAAGTTTACCCATTTGCAATAAACAACTAGAATAGAGAAAGTAGATTACTTTTACATAAAAAAACAACCGTACCCAGGAAAAATCCCACAAAATAGCGACGCTATAAGTAGGGTCTGGGGAGGGTGAGACGTAGGCAAACCTTACCCCCATCGTTAAAGATAGAGAGGTTGCTTCCAGAGAGACCCCCAACTCAATATCAATCACCCATTATATATATAAATAAGTAGACAAACACCAAACACTAAAAAAACAGGGGGGTTGGGGGGGGATGAATAACAAAGAAGAATAAAAGTACATAAGTAACCTCATGAAATAACAAATTTACATAATATCTAATATTGGATTCATGTGGTGGAGCAGGCTCGTTTCTTGCTGGCCAAGTTAAACCCTTCAGCAACATACAACAATGAAGGGTCACCTGGAATGGATGTTATTTTCACCGATGACGTGAACCTACAAGTATTCTTTGAGCATCTCCAGAAGCTTGCAGTTCAATCATCTTGAGGCTTATTAAACTTTATACAGTCTCAAAATTCATAGGTAATCTTTTTAAGCCAAAACAGTAGTCTTTTTATACACCCACCCCCTTTCCCCCTTTCTTGTGATTCTTTAAGATGTTGCAGGATGTGAATGTGATTTGTTATCTTAAAAAGAATAAGGAGCATATGGGGTTGTGTTTAATTTTAAAATTTTAATTGTTGAGAAGAGACATTAGGCAGCAAACTAGGTGTTTTGTTCTACATTTTAAATTCTACATTCAACGGTTTTGTAAGTTACTCTTTAGGGATTATGTTTTGGTGGATCGAGTTTCTGAGGCTACCCGACGTGTTTATGCACCTTCTTGAAGGTGGAAAGTGCAAGAAAGCTTCGGGTTTTGGCTCTGTTTTTGGCGCTAATTTCGCACTTGTTTTGATGCATTGAGTGTACACTTTGCATGCAGTTTTGGTTTGAAGTTTGATTTTGTTTGGTAGGGGATTGTATGGTCATGTGTTTGTGTGTGTGGCATGTGAAGTCTGTTACAATTTTTTTTTAGATTTTAGGGCTTTTCAAAGAAACTACCAAACTGAATGAAAAAAGACACTTTGGTTCATGTTAAAAGAAACTGCCAAACTGAATGAGAACAAACACTTTGGTTCAGGTTTGTTTGGTGTTGTATAAAAAGACTGGTAACTGAAATTAACTGCTTGCATGTTTGAAACATTAAAACTCTCCTATTAGCCCGTGGCATTATAGCCTAGTGGCATATTGGGTGTGAGATAACGCTTAGGGGCCATTTAGTCCTAGGTTCGATTCTCACGAGGAGTTTTCCTAAATTTATTGGGTTTCCTCCTGAACTTGTGCATATCATTATTGCCTAGTGGAGATGCTACAAGCTTGTGGAAGTCAGGCAATAAGCGGTGTGTGTGGAAGTCGGGCAATAAGCGGTGGTGTTGGAATCGCACGTCCATAATGATAAAATCAGAAAGAAAGCTAAAGTTAGTATTATTGAACAATGGGTCAAAGGCGATGCCTACTTCGTGGAAAGCTTGTTTTTGTAAGTTAGGCGGCCAGTAAGATTGTCAAGTCGCGAGTCAAGAATCCTAAAACCCAAATGAAACTAAAAATTAGTATAAAAAAGAACTTGTAAGAAATGATAGGTAAGTCAACGGTAAGTAAGATTGCAGAATTCGGCTGGTCAACAAGAGTACTGGAATCCCATGTCCAGAATCCTGGAATTAGAAAAATGCGAAAGTTAGTTCGTAAAACTGAAGAATGAGTCAGAAGCCATGCGTCCATCGATGAGATGAAACCCTGAAGATTCTGGAAATCAGGTGGTTGAGGAGATTGTCAAAGTCGCGTGTTGAGAATTCTAAAATCAGAATGAAACCAACAGTTAGTATAAGTAAGCATACCTCGTTAAAAGCTACAAGCTTGCAGAAGTCGGCGGTTAGAGTGAGTGCTGAATCGCATGTCCAAAATTAAAAAAAAATAAAAAAAAACAAAAACCCGTCGCCCGAAGGCCCACCGCGATAAAACCCGGCCCACCAGCAGCATTTTGGTGCCGGCAGGACTCGAACTCCCCACCTCCATAAAGAAAGAAGAAGGATGTCACTCCACCACAAGAGGATTTGCTATATTTGAAAAAACAATTGAATACAGAATTACACACCAAATGCACTTGATTCTTCCACGTTTGACTTTTTGGCTCCAACTTTGTTTTTACCATGGTCAATCTTGACTTTTTACCCCCAACTTTTTTTAACTATAACTTTCATTCAAGCTCTGAGGGTCCTCAAAGCAAGGACCGCAGAAACCGAAACAACTTACAACATATATAGTGGCGGACCTACGTACATCCCAAGGGGGTGGGCGCCCCTCTTAAAAGAAAAAAATTAGTGTAATTTGTAGGCTAAAATCCCAATCGCACCCCTTAAAATTTCGATTAAACCTCCCTATCACATCCCTTGAAAACATTTCTTGAGTCCGCAAGTGAATATATACAAAGGAAAAGGACACTAATCTTTCTACACTAGATTTTTAAATATAGACTTATACTTTAACCAAAGAAAAGAAGAGGACTTCACGTTCGTCATGATGTCGCAAACCCCAACTAATATCTTTGAATTTCTTGTTATGCCATCCTCTCCACATGTGATCCTATCTCCTGTTGACTTTTAACATCCAACCTTTGACCTTTTTCATTTGGCTTTGACTTTTTGAACATGCCAACGAACTTTGTATTGATTTCCAATAAATCCTTTTGACTTTTAACATCCAACCTCCTTGTTGATTCATACCAATTTTGCCCATATGCTTAAGATCACATAGAATTCTATAGCCTGCAGTTGACTTTATTATTTTTCACTCATCATGCATACATCCCAACCTCCTTAATGACCATAAAGATTGTCAAAATATATATTATTTTCTTTTAGGTACTATGAGTATTGGTTTCAAGTTTGCCAATAATGTCCAGCCCAGCTGGTCGGAGGGATGTGTGTGGTGTGTGTGTGGGGGGGGGGGGGGGTGGTTTCCCACCCGGGTTAGGTCTCAGGTTCGATTCTCGTCCATCGAAAAATTATACTCATTAAGGTTGAAAGGGACCGGCGTGTGGGAGATTCGAACTTGGGACCCGGGGTTGTCAGGACTAGGCTTCCAAAAAAAAAATGGTTTCAAGTTCGAATCTAGCTTTAACGACTGGACCATCTACCTGATCTCATTGGTTAGCAGGGTATTGATATGGTCTCGTGAGTTTTCCGGTACCATGTGCTCCGTTAAAAGAAAGAACAAAAAGTGTAACACATTTCCAAGTACAAAACAAACATTCTATATCACTTAAAACTTAAAAGAAACAATCATGATCAATCTTCTATATAAAAAATATACAAGAACAAAACTAGCAACAATTTTAGCACGCAAATTCAACATATAAAAACGATTTGGTAAACAGTCGCCCGGGCCTGGTCACTGCGACCCCTTTGTGAGGAGGCACCCCAAATCAAACTATCCAATAGCGTTACCGCATCGTGTTCTACTTAACAGCATTTACCGAAGAACAGCAAGCAAACGGAACCCACGAGCTTATACCTTTGACCTTCTTCTCCCTTTCTTACCCTCATCAATCAGCTTTGGTGGCGAAAAACGTCATCATTGACCAAAGAGTTGACTGCAGCCTCATCTTTCTGAACCACAGGCTCGGGTTGTTTGCCACTTGGCGATCTGGCTTCACCGAGCAGGTTCTTTAGAGGTGTGGACTGTTTCCCAGCATTCAAGTTTGTAACTTTCGCCATTTCTTCTTCGTTTTTCTTTCTTCCTTCAGATTCCTTGTTGACATCGGTCAGAGTTGGGAACCATCGGCTTGTGACGCTTCAGAATTTGGTTTCTGTTGTGAATCTTGCGCTTCAGAAGAAGCGCATTTGTTATCTTTGCTTTCCGGTTCCACTAGTGTCAAAACGACGGAGGCTCATAAACATCAGATGTCGCTGCAGTTGACTTCCAGAGTTGACTTTTGATTTTTCAGTTGATTGTAGAGTTTCAGCATCAATTGAAGTGGTAGAGAGCACTACAAAAACATATACACATAAAAATTATTAATTTAAAATGCGTTTTCGGGTTATGTTTTATCTCTTTTTTTAACTTAAATATTTTTATTAAATTAAAATCAAACATTACAAGTGGACGGCTGGTATATTTTTTTAAAAAACTACTAAAAAGGAAACGTGTCAAAATTTGTCGAAGTTTTGCTGAGTTAACATCATTAACTTATAAAACTTTGATGATTAAGTCTAGAAAAGGATGGCGGGCGCAGCTTGTTGCCGCCTGCCTGCTATCTTGATGTAA
>JAUTDX010004551.1:0-34407 GCA_030844895.1 Ambrosia x helenae
AGAACATCAACCTACAACTGACGAACCATGCTTATTTATGCTATTGAACATACCAATATCATCGTCTCGATTTCCCTCTTTCAAATCCCGTCAATAATTGCCTAGAATTGTGAGTTTAGCTAACGACATTAATGTGAGTTAACAGGTGGTCCATTGATACCAAAATGCATGAAAGGTGGGACTAGTGGAGGGAAAAACTCAGGTGGGATTATTATCGCCAAAAAGAGAACGTTTGGATTATTAAAATCCGATTTGCCTATAATTAATTCCTCACCTAGTAACATCATGAAAACTTTTCCCAGCCAGCTGTGGAACGTGCCATCGTAGATATTCACTAGCCGAAGATGTCATCCACACATTTATCCAAAAGTTTAGAGTGAAATAACGAAGAGCCTCTATCGATTGTTTTGGTATAGACATTGTGGAAAGCTGCAAGATAGACATAGTATTATCAGTGGAATAAATGTTAACGTACCTACATGGGATAAAAATTTTCTTTTTTTTCTTTTTCTTTTTCTTTTGTAAAAGGCTAGAGAAGTACATGGATAGATAAAAGCTACGGTGAAGCCAAGATCAGTTGGGAATGTTATAGTTATTGCCTTCAATATCAAATAATTTTGGCTGGCACATTCAGGAAATGCATAGAGCAATGCCCTTGTATACTCTGCATGAATTAATATGAGCCGGTATGAGGAAATTTAAAATACTTCCAATGTCAAATAAGTAGGGCTGCAAACAGAACTGAATTTTCAGCGAACAGTTCATGAACCGTTCAGTAGAAGTTCGTTTGTGTTTGTTCATTTCATAAATGAACGAACATGAACAAAAAATTTGTTCGTTTAGTTAAACGAACAAACACGAACATAGGTTGTGTTCGTCCGTTTAAGGTTTAATTTCTTTTGGTTGTAAATCATATCTCATTGTTTAATAAACATACATGTTTGGATTGACATGATTAACCCATTTAATTAAAAACGTCAATCCATCAACGCATTTATATTGTATACGATTATCTGCCATCCCATTCACAACTTTTTTTTAATCCACTAGTCGCACCCCTTTAAAACATGACTACAACGTGTTTAACCATTAACAACCTGTACTGTAAGTACTCACCAAAAAACCATGACTACAACGTGTTTAACTATCACTTTAACCCGTAGACCCAACACGATTACCACCACTATGCAAGTACTCACCAAATTGTTTTGTCAAAATATCAGAAAATATAGCATTTTCCCGAGATTGATATGGATAAGTGCTTAAATCACAAAGTATTGTGAATTTCAACAAACATGCAGATATATTGAGCATCATATTGGCATAAGAAATATCCAATGGTGAGTTTCCGTTATTGTCTAGAATCACCGACAGTTTCTTTCCTCTTCTGAACCAAGAGTTGGACTGCATGTATATTACCAACCCTTGCAGCAATGTGCAGGGCTGTTTGACCCATATTATTTTTTTTTTCCATATCGTTTTCGTCTTTTGAAAACTCCAGCAGTTTTTTGACGAAATAGTTGTTGCCCATTTCAACCGCTATGTGAAGGATTGTGTTTCCATTTGCAGCAATGATGGCCTCTGTGGCTGTTTTTTTATGGATTTTCAATATGGATTTTGCTTTCCACCCAGCACCCTTCAACTGCCGCTTCGTACAACTGTTTCTTTATGATCTTCATTATTTCCACGTATTCTATATCTGGAACTCTTACAAAATCTGTGCTTCTGAATTCAAATCCCGGTGAAGTGTCATCTGCATTTCATTTTAAATATTTGATTCCTGAAACTCTGTTTGTACAGTTTATTCTGACATTTAATCCTAGTGGATCTGTTGAATAGTTTCATTTCATTATTCCGACACAGAATTTAATTCAAAAGTCAAATAAGAAGGGTCCATTGAAGCAAATTACTTGTTGGGTTTAATTGGTTGGGTCAAACGGGTTGTTAAAATTATAAAAATATATCTTTTATAATTTTTGTTCAATTTATTTTACAATTGTTTTATATTTTGCATAAGCCTTGTTTCAGGTTGAGCTTGTATGCTTGGTTTGATAGGAGCCCAAGTGATTGTTGTTGAGCCCATTTTGACAGCCCACATCATGCCCAGTCCAAATAGGCTGCTGTTGGCCTATGGCCCAGCTTTGTGTTCGTTTTAATCTTGGCCGTCTATCCTTTGATGATCCGTGTGAGATCATGATCCAAGCCTGTTGTTGCCTGAGATTGTGCTTCGTATGTAGAGGCTTCCAAGGCATTTATAAAAGGGTTTCTCTTGTCTACTTTAACTTTTGGTCTCTCGTTACTATTTTCTAACATCTCTCTTGTGTTCTTTCACGTTCAAAATACTAGGGTTTGTTATCAGACCATCTTGATCTGATAATCAGGTTTTACTCTTTGTGTATTTGTATTGTGATCATCTAGTTGATGATCATTTGAGGGTTCGAGAGTATTGTAGTGAGGTTTTCATTTGTAATCTGTTTCTTGATACAGTCTTGTGTACTTTGTCTCTGTTTTGGTTAATAAGATCGACAATCTGTGCGACCACAAAAGTTGACACGGGTCATGGATCTAATAGTTATTTAGTTTATGCATGATTTGATAGTAAAATATATTGGTTCTTGATATGTGATAAATAGTCTATCATAATATGGGACTGGTCTTGTAAATTTGTAAACAAGTGGTTACTGTTAGTAAGGGTTGAATATGATAGTGATTGATTTTGAGATTATTCTCTTTTTTCTTTGGATTTCTTCTTCTTCTCCTATCTTTCACTCTTAAGTTCTTGGTTACCACTTCACCACGTATCAGTTCTTGTTTAACCAAGACATAGAATGTGATCCGGTTCTTTAGGTAGAACAAGTCTTTTATTGTTTTTTTATGGATCCACGATTGTTGTTTGTTAGGGGGTGTTTGGCAACTTCTGAATGGTAAGTGTTGAACCAGTATGAGGTGTGAATCATTAAGTGCTGAATCAGCAAGAGGTTTGAACCATTCAGACTCGGGGTCTGTTTGGTAGGATCTATCTTAGTAGGTGTTGAATCATTAAGAGGGTCTGAATGATTCAGCACCTCTTATATGTATAATGGTTAAGAGCTTAATGAAACCATTCAAATGCATTTTTTAGTTAGAAACAAACGCTTCTAATGCTGAATGATTAAGAGTTGTATGATTAAAATGTTTATTAAGAGGATAACAAACAACCCCGTATAATGCTTATCCATTTAGAGACACATGTCTAGTAGATTCAAACATTTTCTTGCGAAACAAAGAGTATGAATGAACTATGTCTGACCCATTTAGACATCTGTCCCATAAAAAATTAATTAAGAACTGAAACAAACAATCCCTAGGTAGCGTTTGGTATGATGGAATGGAAGGGGGAATGGAATGGACCATTACGAGGTAATGAACAATAGTGTGTTTGGTTGGTTAAAGGAATGGAATCACCCATTCCACAAGGCATTCCATTCCCTCAAAACCATTCCATCCACCACCCATGTTTTTTTTTCATTCCATCCCCCATTCACCCTTTACTAACAACACCATAACCCACCAAACACCACCACCACCCACCACCATCGTCACCACCCACCACCGTCGTCACCACCCACCACCGTCGCCCACCACCTACCACCGTCGCCACCATCGCTGCCGCCACCACCCACCACCGTCGTCATCACCCACCACTGCCGTTGCCGCCACCCACTACCTTCACCCAATCACCACCGTCGCCACCACCTACCACCACCGTCACCACCCACCACCGTCGCCCACCACCTACCACCGTCGTCACCACCCACCACCGCCGTTGCCGCCACCCACTACCTTCACACACCCACCACCGTCGCCACCACCTACCACCACCGTCACCACCCACCACCGTCGCCCACCACCTACCACGTCGCCACCACCCACCACCGTCGTCGTCACCCACCACCCCGCCGTTGCCGCCACCCACTACCTTCACCCACCACCACCGTCGCCACCCACCACCGTCACCCACCCACCGCCGCCATCCAACACCACCCAAACGCCGACCACCACCACCGTCGCCACCCACCACCGTCACCCACCCACTGTCGCCATCTTCGCCTACCCACCATCACGACCATCCACCTCCACCTTCCACCGTCACCGTCACCACCACCCACACCACCGCTACCGCGACATATCACCACCCACCATCACCATCACCGCTACTGACCACCACCACTGATTTTATTCCTTTGATTTTTCCTACCTATCCAACAACATAAAGTAGTGTTTGTTTCATTCCCACATGGCAACCAAAAGAGACATGGAATGGTAATGATCCATTCCATTACCTTGTCCATTCCATTACCTCGTCCATTCCATTCCCTCATCCATTCCATTACGCCATACCAAACAGACCCCTAGTATATTTATAGACCTTTTCTTTGATGAATAAAATGTGCTTTTCCATTCTTTCCATATATATTGCACCTTACTTAAACCATTTTTCTTTCATATTACTTCATTAGAGAGTGTTCATCTATACATATATTACATACATATAGATACGTGAGCGCGGTGTTTGTTGTGTGTGGAGTGGGGCCTAAACCAACATTTGGTATCAGAGCCATAGGCTCGTGGAGTAGCGGGTTTGGAGATTTGTGGAAACCTCCGCCGCCACGGGTATGTCGGTTGGTGGAGGGCAAGCACAAAAGAAGGTTACGGGTGTTGTTTTAACAACGGTAGACGGAGTCGGCGCGGTGTTTCGCTTCTACTATGGTCGTGGGAGAGTACCGTTTGAGACTATAAGGGTGACTGGTTATAAACATAGGCGGTCTATGGTTGTGAGAGGTGATCAAAGAACCTTTGATGGGCTGGTTCGTGATAAGAGGAGACCCGCGTAGCTGGCTTTGGGTTCGCTTCGTTAGCAGTTGAAAGAAAATGGTAAAGCAGATGGCTTTGTTTTTCTTGGTCGGTGTAGAACTGGAGATGCCTCTTGAACAAGCGAGATCGGAAAAATGTTGTTGTGAAGACAAGGAATGAAGAAACAACACGGTTGTTAACATTGTGATGTTGGAGTTCAAATCAGGTGGCTTTGGATTTTGTCGGAGGAGGTCGTCAATCCGTGATGAGTCATGATGTTGATAAACGGTTTCCAACGGTATGCCAAATTGTGATATGTTACTAGTGTTGTGCACTTCATTCGGTTGAATGAATACGTTAGATGCGACCGAGGTAGAGGTCCGGTGTCCAGTAAAAGTCGAGCTGGTTCAAGAAGATGGTGATTCGGCTACTGGGAATGAGTAGTGTGGATAACCGATTAAGGGGATGATTGTCGGTTAGATCAAACGGGTCACGGGTCTAATGGATATAGTTTTTTAGTTCTGCATGTTTTGATAGTAAAATAATATTGTTCCTTGTATGACCAAAACTTGGAATGTGTACAATTAGGTGAAGAAGAGGTCACCCTTTATCCCCCGTTCTTTAGGTGGAATAAGTCTTTTATTGCTTTTTTTAATGGATCCCACGATTGTTGTTGTTTGTTACTTGTTAGTATATTTATAGACCTTTTCTTTATTGAATAAAATGTGCTTCTCCATTCTTTGCATACTGCACTTTATGTACATTTTTCTTTCATATTAATTAGAGTGTTTCATCTATACACATATTACAAACATATAGATACGTGAGTGTGATGTTTGTTGCATGTGGCGTGGGGCCTAAACCAACATTAGTCAAGTTATGCTTCACTCGTATTATAAGTTTATAACTATGGGAAATCAAATACCCACTAAAAGGAGTACGTATTTTTGAACGGCTAAATCTTTCTCCCATTTAAATACACCCTTTTTTGTCCCTTGTGAGGCATGAACACACAATCTCTCCTATAAAAAACCAACACCTTTACCACCACACATAAGGGGGCACTAAAAGGAGTACGTACCGTTGCTATCTGATGGATTAAAGGATGATTCTAGTTGTGTCCATATATATCTGGCTGAATATCGTCCTGTGAAACTCTCTACCAGTTCGTCGTTCATAGTTCCAAAAATCCAACCTATGACAAGGTTGTCATATTTATTTGCTGCCCCAATTTGTTTGCAGCGAATGATGTGAAACAACTCCTGACTCTTTATAAGGCAAAGCATTTGGGCCCTCCAGATCTTATAGTTACTGTGCCCGGAAAGCTTCACTGTGACAAAGTTGGAGACGTTAACATTTGATGCACGCGCATATTTCAGCTCTTGCGTTGGTGAATAAACAACATATGCAACCCATGAATCACCTGAATTTCATTCCAATATTTCAGAAAGGATTATGATTCATTGATTCGGAGTTCAAATAAAAACGGTCCATAAAGAGAAGCAAATACTTAACCCTGTATCGGGTCTCAATCCTACAATGGGAAATCAAATATGTACCTTCTCTATCGCCTGCTATAGGTAGATTTGTAAAGGTTGATTCTAGTTCCCTCCACACTAATTGCACTGAAGTGTACCGAAAATCCTTGAGCACTCGGTCACTCATAGTACCGAAAATCCAACCTATGACAAGTTTGTCATATTTTTGAGTCATGCGGTCACCCTCCCCTCATGACGAATGTTTGCATAAATGATGTCAAGCAAATTGTGACTCTCTATCAGGCAAAGCATCTGAGTCTTTCCATACATCATAGTTTTGGTGGCCGGAAAGCTTCACTGAAACAAACTTGGAAACGTTAACATTTAATGCCAGCATGTATTTCAAGTCTTCCGTTCGCGTAGAAACCTCAAGTACATTTGGTAAAAGACCTGCAATTCATTTCAATACTTCAGTAAATTACTTGATCCTTCCTGCCAGAATTCGAGTTACTATGGGTAATATTGAATACGGATAACTAATGAGTACTTACCAATAAAGCGAGATTCTAGTTGCATCCATAAGTCGCGTGCCGAATCGAAGTCTGCAAAATTATTGAGCACATGGTCGCTCATAGAACCGAAAATCCAACCCTTGACAAGTTTGTCATATTGTCCAATCATGTGGACACCCTTATCCACTGGAAAATGCTTTTCGGCATCAATGATGTGAAGCAACAGCTGACTCTCAATTAGGCAAAGCATCTGAGCCTTCCAGATCCTATAGTTGATGCGACCGGAAAGCTTCACTGAAACAAAGTTGGAGACGTTAATGTTTGATGCCAGTATATATTTCAAGTCTTGTGTAATTGGTGCAGAGACATCAAGTGCCTCCGTAGAACCTGCCATCTCCTAATTTGGCTTCTTTAAACAATGATTTTGAATCTCTGGGGAAAAAAAATACTTAAAGGGAAGGTTATTCATATTTTACAACTTGATAAATGGCTTATAAATATAAGACATTTGCTCACACCCTCCGTAGATCCAACGGTTCAGGAAGCCAGGGATGCATAATTGAAAACTGTGGGTTGGTGATGGTGAATAAATGCAGTATGCATGATACACGTTGCTTATGTAAGCAATCTTTCATCATAAACTAATAATCTATCTATATAATAATTGAGGTCACTTGGGTTGAATCAAGGCCTTAGAGAGGGTTTGAGGTATCCATATTGAATATGGAGCTCCAAGTTAGTCCCTATAAATACTCTTTTCTATATTTTAATTGTGCACAATCTTCCATCACACTCTCAATTCCTCACTAACAAATCTTCCAACCAACATTCATCACTCTTCTTTTTATGCATTCTTGCTTCTAGGTATGTATCTTCTTCACTGATAAATTCGATTCAATATTCAGTTTATAAATCGTGGTTTATAAAAGTTATTTATAATCTGGAACCATTTCAGATTTGAATGTTTGGATGTTTTTTCATTTGAATACTAGAATACCATCCGAAGACAAAGATTCGATTATGGCTTATCACAAGGGTGAGCAATTCTTCAAGGTCATGCATGCCCCTTCGGCAAGAGTTTTGGTATTAATCTTATTTTCATCTTGATATGGATCTTTGTTTACTTTACAAAACTGATTATTACTTATGTTAATATTGTTTTTAATGTGTTAATCCAGACATTGCCAACAGTTACTAAGGTTCGTAGATTTATTTTTATGGAATCGTGATTACTTTTGGTCTTTGGATGTTTGTTTTCGGTAATTTATGGAATATTACCGAGTTTAGTGCGTAATGGATGACTGTTTTGGATTCAGATGTTGGAAGGTGTTCTTGATGTTTGGTGTTGATCAAGTATGAATCGGTTATTCATGAAGAGCCGGGTTATGTTTGTCGGTTCGTTATTGAATGGGGTTATGTTGATGTTAGATTAGATGAATGTTCTTGAGGGATGATAGATGCTCATAAGGATTATTGTTAAATGAAAGTTTTATCGGGTCCTAATTTGAGCTCATTTGATGTGTTCAAGAATATTCATCATAGGATTCTTCGCATGTTCTTGAGGATCAAGCGTATTTTGGATCTTCATTATGGGGATGAAAAGATGTTGGTGTTTGATCCATAATTATTCAACCGGGTTATGGTTTGGATCCGGGGATAGAACCGGATGGAATTATTTTCAAGATTGAGTTTGAAATTTTTTATTGACTTTCCTCAGTTATCTCCTAATTTTTATGGAAAGTTAGTAATTACATTTGAATGCATTTATGGTGGGTTGAAATATTAAGGATTTGATGGGATTGAGGGAAAGTTAGCTATTATTGGTATTGCCTGCAATTAATAGGATTTATTCATTTTTAATGATATTTATTATGAGTTTTAATGACATTAATAATAATTAACCGAATTAATTTATGAATATATTATTAATACTAATACTAATATTATGATTTTTAATTTAATCTCATTTATTTTTTATTAACCGCATCAAATTACGAATACTAAAACTAATATTACGATTTTAAATTTAATCCCATTTATATCCTATTAACCGAATTAAAATTTTCTATTACTATTTTTACGAATATATTATTAATTATTAATAATTACTAATACTAATACTAATATTACGATTTTAGTTTTACTATTCGTAAAAATAATATTGTTGACCGAATATATTATTAATACTAATTGAGATTAATAATAATTGACCGAATTAAATGTTATTTATTACGATTTTTTAATCTCAACTATTTATATTAATATTACTACGAACTTATGTTTAATCTATCTTTATTAATATTACTATGATTTTTTGCGTTTGTAATTTAATTTATTTGAATTATTGATTACGATTTGAGGTTATTTATTAAGATTTATAATCTCATTTATTTATATTACTATGTTTACGAATTATGATTAGTCTTGATTGCAATTAATAAGATTTATTATTTTTTATGTTTTTTATTAAGATGTTTAATATTATTTATTGACATTAATAATAATTGACCACATTCAATGTTATTTACTAAAATTTTTAATCTCATTTATTTATATTACTTTTTTCGAATTTATGTTTAATAAGATTTAATCATTTTTAATGTATTTTTAGTATGTTACAATTAATATTATTTATTGACATTAATAATAATTGACCGAATTCAATGTTATTTATTAAAAAATTTAATCTCAATTATTTATATTATTTTTTTCGAATTTATGTTTAATAAGATTTAATCATATTAATATATTTTTAGTATGTTACAATTAATGTTATTTATTGACATTAATAAAAAAATTGACCGAATTAAATGTTATTTATTACATTTTTAATCTCATTTATTTATATTAATATTACTACGAAATTATGTTTAATCTATCTTTATGAAATTATGTTTAATATTATTTATATAACTATTCGTTCGAAATATTATTGGTCTTGCCTGCAATTAATAAGATTTGTTCATTTTTAATGATATTTATTATGAGTTTAATGACATTAATAATAACTGACCGAATTTAATGTTATATATTACGATTTTTAAGCTCATTTATTTATTATTGACCGAATTGACCGAATTAATTTAAGAATATATTATTAATACTAATACTAATATTATGAATTTTAATTTTAATTTTAATTTTAATCTCATTTATTTCGTATTGACCAAATTAAATTACGAATCTTATTGAGCGAATTAAAATTTTCTATTACAATTTTTACGAATATATTACTAATTACTAATAATTACTAATACTAATATTATGATTTTAGTTTGCTTCGATCAGAAGATATTTCCATTGGCGAGTAATGTTTCTTTAAATGGTTTTCAATCCAGCACAGGCTGTTGCTACTAAGGTTCCACCACAAAAAGTCATTGATTTTCAAATTTAAATTACGATTTTTTATGTTTGTAATTTAATTTATTTGAATTATTGATTACGATTTTGAGGTTATTTATTAAGATTTATAATCTCATTTTTTTCTATTACTATGTTTACGAATTATGATTAGTCTTGATTGCAGTTAATAAGATTTATTATTTTTTATGTTATTTATTAAGATGTTTAATATTATTTATTGACATTAATAATAATTAACCATATTTAATGTTATTTATTAAAAATTTTAATCTCATTTATTTATATTACTTTTTTCGAATTTATGTTTAATAAGATTTAATCATTTTTAATGTATTTTTAATATGTTACAATTAATCTTATTTATTGACATTAATAATAATTGACCGAATTCAATGTTATATTTATTATGCGTTTAATGACATTAATAATAATTGACCGAATTTAATGTTATATATTACGATTTTTAAGCTCATT
Organism: Ambrosia x helenae; assembly: GCA_030844895.1. Classification (NCBI taxonomy): domain Eukaryota; kingdom Viridiplantae; phylum Streptophyta; class Magnoliopsida; order Asterales; family Asteraceae; genus Ambrosia; species Ambrosia x helenae. Next base: position 10,661 of record JAUTDX010004551.1, read on the forward strand.
TATTTATTATTGACCGAATTGACCGAATTAATTTAAGAATATATTATTAATACTAATACTAATATATGAAATTTATTTTTAATTTTAATCTCATGTATTTCGTATTGATCGAATTAAATTACGAATATATTACTAATACTAAAACTAATATTACGATTTTTAATTTTAATCACATCTATATCTTTTTGACCGAATTAACATTTTCTATTACTATTTTTTCGAATATATTACTAATTACTAATAATTACTATTTTAGTTTTACTATTCGTAAAAATAGTATTGTTGACCGAATATATTTCTAATACTAATTGACATTAATAATAATTGACCTAATTGAATGTTATTTATTACGATTTTTTAATCTCATTTATTTATATTAATATTACCACGAATTTATGTTTAATCTATCTTTATGAATTATTATTGGTCTTGCCTGCAATTATTAATAGGATTTATTCATTTTTAATGTTATTTTTTATTAGTTTTAATGACGTCAATAATAATTGACGAATTTAATGTTATATATTACGATTTTTAAGCTCATTTATTTATTATTGACCAAATTAAATTACGAATATATTACTAATACTAAAACTAATATTACTATTTTTAATTTTAATCCCATTTATATCTTATTGACCGAATTAAAATTTTCTATTATTATTTTTACGAATATATTGCTAATTACTAATAATTACTAATACTAACTAATACTAATACTAATATTACGTGCAGAAATTGTTTCTCAAGTCGCTAGGTTTGTTATTTGCATATTCAACATTTTTGTTTACAATATTCTTATTTTATAATTAGTTAAACATTCTAAATTTTCTATATATAACTATATTTTATGTAGAACACAAATACATAATACAATGGTGGAGGTTTTCATAAATTATTGAAAATGAGCTGCACTCCGAGGATCGTGATGACAATGATAACAACTTCGAAGGTGAAAAATCAGCTATCAATGAGCAAGACTTGGAAGATTTTGATTGAAGTAATGAAAATAGACCATTGGTTGAAGTTCGTTAAGCCCCAACTAAATGATAAGTGTTCTATGCTTAAGCTTAGTTATGATTATAATATAGATATTACCCAAATGATGTAATCTGTGATATTGGTTGAAGTTCGTTAAGCCCCAACTAAATGATAAGTGTTCTATGCTTAAGCTTAGTCATGATTAGAATATAGATATTACCCAAATAATATAATGTGTGATATTGCGATAGTATGCTATGTAGTTTGCAGTCGTCAAATTAAACTTTACTTACTCAATATATCCATCATTTCGTTACATTAAACTGTTAGATGAAATTTTGCATTTAACATCAAAATTCATACATATTGCATTATCAACATTTAGTAACCAAAACAAATTGCATAATACAATTCTTATTTTTCTACTTTTTTTTCATTTTACTTTGGGGTGAACCGTGGGTCCCCACGGGACTCTAACCTAGTGTACTATATATTTATTATACAATCAATATGAAGAGGACGTGTCTCAAATTTGATTCAGAACCATAAAGGTAAACCCCTAGAAAATCACCATGATAGCCTTTGAATTTGTTGAAAACTCAAAACAGCCACGTTTGACGTCTCAGACACCTCATGAGTCGCCTGAAGGGTCTTCAGAGACGGCTGGATGGTCTTTAAAGGCGCCTGAGGGGTCTTGGTTTCCGTGACGACTCTCCGCAAAGACATTTCAGGCGGCTATTTTCAATTTTTAGAAAAGTCAGTGGCTAAAATCGTGAAGTTCCCCATAATGTAATGTATACTCGGTTTTAACCATATTCAACCGGTTGGCTGGTATGACCAGAACACCATACTAATTTATAAATTATACACACACAGCCTTTTTTTTTTTTTCTAAAGCATGAAGTGGGTTTGATGAAGTGGCCACGTGAATGGAGTACAAATTATTAATGTAGAGGTGACAGATGAATGGACCTTGGGTCTTAGCATTTACGATGATATTTACACACCCCAAAAATTCTTTGCACGCCCTTTATAGGTAGCTTATAGCTCTGTACGTCACGTATAGAAGGTTTCACAAACTCTCACGCGTCATTAATGCCCATTAGTTAGTGTCATGTCAGGACCTATACGTCGCGTGTAGACCTATACGTTGCGTATTGGCCTAAACGTAACGTATAGGGGACCATAACATTCTCATTAACAAACGACCCATAAGGCACGTATAACCCTATACATGACGTATAGAGGGAAAGAGTGTGTAATATAAGTTGGGGGTATACCAATACATGAAGCCTTATAAAATGTGTACTTGATCCTTTGGCCACGAAACTTCAATTATTATCATCTAATTTTCAGCTGTCTAAATTAGAGAAAAAACATTTGTATTTAAACCGTTTTCAAGTGTAATTAGTTATAATTATTCTAGTAATTATTTAACTCAAGAAAATGAATTTGGTTGAAGAGTTTTGTTTTTGTAAAACTCTTATGACTTTTTGAAAATGAAAAAAACGTGCACAGGGATATTGCCTAAAGTTCTATCCACAAACATTTATTCTTCATTGATGATATGTAGATAACAGACGAACTTAATTCCCGAGTGTAGTATATGAATTTCCGGTAAAATTTCGTATTGTTACTTTTGATTTTCATGATCGGAGTGTTTGGGGTTGGTAAGCTTGATAAATTTGGATGATTATTGAGCTTTGTAGGTTGGTTCCATGACAATGGATTTGATTAAATTGTTGCAGCAAGTTTAAAGTTTTGGTTCATGTTTTGTGAATTATATATGGTTGTGTAAAAAGAAAACAATGATATGATGAATTGAATGGTCAAAAAGTTTTTAATTAAATTCGGTAACGTTTCTCTCACTCTCTCCCCCCCCTCTCTCCCTCTCTCTCTCCCCCTCCCTCTCCCTCTCTTCCACTCCCCCTCTCTCTCCTTCCCTCTCTCTCTCCCTCCCTCCCACGCTCTCCCTCGCTCTCTCCCCCTTCTCTCCCTCTCGCTCTCTCTCCCTCCCTCTCTCTCTCACCATCCCTCCCTCGCTCTCTCCCTCCCTCGCTCTCTCTTATCATTATACCTAGCAGTTGCAGAATGGGCCATTAGCGTTGTATTGGTAAAAGACTTCGAAGGACAGCAACATCTTGTTTACTATGTAAGTAAAAGTCTATTAGATGCAGAATTAGGTACTCGCATCTTGAAAAACTTATTTTAGCCTTAATTATGACTTCAACTAAATTAAGGCACTATTTTGAAACTCATACTATACATGTTAAAACCAATTATCCAATTAAAAGTGTAATTAGAAAACCATAAATGTCTGGCAGGATGGCAAAATGGTCAATAAAACTCGGTGCCTATGATTTAATGTACGAACCTAGAACTGCAATAAAGTCCCAGGCTTAACAGATTTTGTGGCTAATTTCAGTAGTGACTTACAAAGGCATGCTCGAAAGGACTTCCAGTACCAATGGACAATACCTGACTGTTGAGTACGGGCGTGCCACACCATGAAGCACGAGCGTGCTAACCCTGACAGCTCTATGAAAGGAGACCACCACTCTTCATTTTGGCATCTCATTCCACCCGATTTTCTCCCATATTTCTGCTATCTTAGGGTCTTGTGAGTGACCTTTGGAGCTTGGGATCACTCCATAAACACTTAGAAAAAGTGAGCTTTCAGATAAACCAAATAAAATCACCCAAATACTTTCTAAATCCTCTATCAACCCTTACCATGGTTTCATATCAAACCCCACTTAGTGAGCTTGTAGTAATGCCATTATTTGGCTAGGATTGTTAGAGTGTTGCTAGGGTGAAGACTATCTTGATATGGATTATATAGTATGTTTATTTTGAGTGATGTTTTGTGTTCTCATTAATTCTTTCTTCCATTTCTTTGTTTGACGAGTTAACTAATCAATCAATTAGTATTTGGTCTTGTGGGTGTTTTGATAGGAAGTGGAGGGACTTATAAGTGTACCCGTGGCGTTGAAAACATGCGCACTTGTAAGCTAACCTAACTCCACGTGTAGAGATTGGCCCTTTTTATGTTTGGAAACATTCACTTTGTGGCTTAATTTTCAACTATCAAAATCTCACTTAGGGTCGGTATGGTCTTTATACTTGGTTCTAGTGATAAGCCAAGACTTGGTTGAGCGATTTAGCTTCATGGTCTATGTGTTAGCTTTGGCACAAACCAAGAATTAGTGAACCCGTGTTAGAAGCAACCGGTCTATATTTTCTTCCATTACTATATTAGCGCATAATTAGTGATAGTCCAATCACTTTTTGAAAAGTTAATTAATTCAAGTAGGGGATGAGGGTATACGGGAGGCTGCGTCGCTTCTGCCATGTCAAGTGGCATCTTGTTCGGCCATGCTCCGGCCGCCAGCAAGTAATAAAAGCATAGAGTCGTTAGATGTCAATATCGCAAATTTAGGAAGTGGGTTCTTCGAGGTTGGGTATATACACATTCTCGGGTGATCATCCCCTCATTGTTGAGAGATGAGCTTACCGGGGTAGGGAGACCCTCACAATAACAAATGAGAACACAAATCGTTTTTAAAGTTACCTCGATCGTGCGTAATTTGGACACATCACTCAAATAAGCATCCACTATTAATCTATACCAAGACAAGTTGGATCCCGATGCAACACATTCATTTGGATATTGGTTATCTTCTATGTCACTTTCTTTATCTCCTACTTTTATTTATCTATAGTTTAACTTTAGCAACTTAAAACTGAGTAGGAAAAGTCGTGTCTTTGGTTCGATACTCGGTACTTGCTTATGTCTATACTATATTCGATAGGTACACTTGCCTATTGTGTGGATTTTAGGACGTTAAGCATCTATCATTTTACTTTATAAATTTAAAACTTGAAAGTGTCTCACACAATGTTTTATGCTTGAACTCATTTACCGCAATCACGGGGAACTTGTCATTTTTAGAAAAGAATTTTAAATCACCAAAGCCACACACATCACCCTACAACCAAAATAATAAAAACACCCATGACCGAACACTTTGAGCTGCAATGTTGTCAAATCTAATCAACACAAGGCCTGCAATATTACTATTCGCTTAGTGTAAAAATGCATGCTTATGCATGGTTTTGTTATAAAAGTTGGATGAAAACATGTATGAAATGTATAATTGAAAAAAAAACTGCAATCCAATTCTCAAACTCCAAACTAACAAATCTTATAAGAACAAATTTTCCTTATTAAAAAATTAATGGCATATATAAAACCTGCACCCCTGTAATAATAAACTTCTATGGTATCATTGTGTGATTGGTTTTTGGATCAAGTTTTTACATTGTGTTGGTGATCACAAACCTCTAAAAACCTAACTTTTTACAGATGTGAGGCCGAGTGGAGGTTGGGATATGATTATAAAAAAAACATTCTTAAATATATATATTTTCATATAAAAATATCATTGTTTTATATGTAATTAAAATATCTTTAAAAGATAAGTAATTAAATATAAATGTAAAAGGTGGTGATGATGTGGCAATGTTTTTAGGTGTTTATGGGTTTTCTTATTTGGTGAGTTTTAAGTCCTTGTGTTTTACCATTAGTTTCACCTTAGAGTATTAAGTTTTAAAAGTTTCATGTTAAAGTGTTAAGTTTAGTTTTAGTAACATAATAGGGTATTAGCACTAACGGGGTTAATATTTAATTGAGTTTACCATCACATGACAAACATGTGAGGGCATTTATGTCATTTCTTTAAAATATAATATTTAAAAGAATAAAAGAAATATAATTAATATTTAAAACTTTAGTAGGACCCACCATCCACATCCTTCTTCACCTTCACCCACCACCATCTTCACCTTTCACTACCACAATCAACCACCATCTCCTCCACCTTTCACCACAACCAACCTGTCACCTGCTCATCACCAACATTTTTGGGATGTTTTTGCAGGAGACTTCTTTCGTATCTTGTCCCATTTCCATAATACAGGTGTTATAAACATGGGTTGTGGTTCGGCTTTCATTACGTTGATCCCAAAGGTCACTTCGCCAGTTGGTCTTAAAGATTATAGACCCATTACTTTGATTGGGGCTATTAGTAAGGTTTTTTTCTAAAGTCCTTGCTAACCGTCTCAAGAAAGTGATGGGGAAATTAATCTCGGATAATCAGTCAGCTTTTATGTCGGACCGCTTCATTCTGGACGGTCCCTTGGTGATTAATGAGATTCTAGAATGGCTGAAAAGGAGAAAGAAAAAGGCGTTTATTTTGAAGATTGATTTCGAGAAAGCTTACGACAATGTTAACTGGCGATTTCTTTTGTCGATGATGACTCAAATGGGCTTTCCTCATCTATGGTGCAAATGGATTGAAGGTATCCTCCGGTCGACGTACGCTTCTGTTCTTGTAAATGGCTCCCCTACATTCCAATTTAAAAGTGGTAAGGGTCTCCGACAAGGCGACCCCATTTCCCCTTTTCTATTTCTTATTGTCATGGAGTGTCTTTCATGGTTGCTAAAGAAAGCTAGCGGTTTGGGCATTCTCAAAGGTATCAATGTGTCGAATGATAGTACGGATTTTAATCATCTCTTTTTCGCGGATGATGCTCTAATTATTGGTGAATGGTCTAAAGAAAACATACAAAACACGGCTCGTATTCTTAGAATTTTTTATTATTTCCGGGCTTCGCATCAATATTCATAAATCAAATTTATTTGGGATTGGCACGGAAGATGGCGAGTGGATAGTATGCTAGATGTGTTGGGTTGTAGAAGAGGGGTCTTTCCGTTTGTTTATTTGGGGATTAAGGTCGGGGCGAAGATGACTAGAATCAATAATTGGAACTTGGTGTTGGATGTCTTAAAAAATAGGTTAGCCGGATGGAAAGCGAAGCATCTTTCTATAGGTGGTCGTTTGATCCTCATTAAATCCGTCTTGGAAAATTTACCCATTTACTATCTCTCACTTTACAAAGCGCCTAAAGCGGTCTTAGAGAGCATGGAGGCGATTATGAGACGTTTTCTTTGGGCGGGTAGTAGTGTGGAGAATAAAATCAATTGGGTGGCTTGGGATGTTATCACGACTCCTAAAAAGTTGGATGGTCTTGGTTTGTCGAAATTGGAAGATATGAACGACGCTCTCCTTCTCAAATGGTCGTGGCGGTTTAAAAAAGGTGGAAATTGTTTGTGGAAAAATATTCTTCTTGGCTGCCACGGCCCTAGTAAATCCTGGTCGTCCCTCCCGTGTTCTTCTTACGCTAGCGGGTGCTGGAAACAAATCGCCAAGGTCGGTGGAAAGAAAATCTGGTCGGGTAAAGTTCTGGATAGTTATTTTGAATGTATTGTGGGGGATGGTTCGTCGATTAGATTCTGGATGGACACATGGCTCCATGAGGAGCCTTTGCGCTTATCTTACCCGAATCTTTTTAGGCTGGAAAGACAGAAGTGGAGCATGATTTCGGACAGGTTACAGGTCGTGAATAATTCGAAAATTCTGCAGTGGGATTGGCGTTCAAATCCGGCCACTGCTGTTGAATTAACGGAGCTCTTTAGTCTTATGAATGATCTGTATGATGTTGAGTGGAAGGGTGGTCAGGATTCTTGGAAATGGACAGCCAGCAAATCCAAGGACTTTTCTGTTTCCAGCGCTAGATCGCTGATGGCTGCAGCCCGAGCCAGTCTTCTACCACGATTATGCCTTGGAAAGGGTGGGTTCCTTTGAAATGCACGTTAATGGTTTGGAGATCTTTATTGAATCGATTACCGACTAAAGCTGAGTTAGGTAAACGTGGGGTTTCCCTTCAAAATCTAGTTTGTGATTTATGCGATTCGAACACGGAGACAACCTCGCACCTGTTCACAGGTTGCTTGTTTTCTGCGGAGGTTTGGCTCCGGGTGGAGGCGTGGTGTCGTTTGAATCCTATGTTTATTTTTGATGTTGCTGATCTCGTTACTATTGCTGGCTCTCAATCCCATTCTAGGAAAGCTAAGTACATCCTTCGTGGCATTGTGTTTGTTTCTATGTGGACAATCTGGAAGGAGCGCAATGATCGTATTTTCCAAAGTAAAAGGCGTCGCGCGGTTGAAGTCTTTGAAAGTATTAAAATGACCTCGTATTTTTGGTTTAAAAATAGAGCTTGTTTGAAAGGTATAGATTGGATTGGATGGTGTAAATATCCGTTAGACGTGATGTAATCTTGTTTGTGGCCCGGGTGTCCTTGCTTTGAGGGCGGCTCGTGGTTTTTTGAATGAAATTTACCTTTCAAAAAAAAAAAAAAAAACTACATCCACACAATATCTGCAAGACTTATTCAAAGGAATCTCCAAACTCATGCATTCAACGTCCATATTCTCCACTACTTGCTTAATTTTAGGATTTCTCCAACATCACTTTCAAACATCACTTCCTTAAAACTTGGTCAATCTGCACCAAATCTTTACCCGTGAATATGTTGACCGATCTTTACCCGTGAATATATTGACCTGAAACCGTGCCAACCCATGACCCGTAAATATCCCAAACCATCAAGATTAACCCAACAGCTCCAAACTATAAATATAATATGAAGATATGAAAATGACCCGACCGGCCAAAAAGTAAGGTATTAATCAACATATCTAGGGATAATCGAATCATAGTTTATAGATCAAATCATTATTTGCGTATTATGGTTTAATACATGGTTTACTTCCTTAATCATGGGCCGATGGTAATGTTGGGATACTTTGCTCATTTCTAAAGAAGTTATCAGGATCCACCATTGTTTTCACCTTCACCAACCTTTTAAAGTTACTCTCTTTAAAATACTTAACCCCATAAACTATCCCTTCACGAAAACTATTCTTTCCATTATGATTAACACCAATATCCAAATCTCTATAATTCAAGAAAGCCTCTCTAGGATACTTTGACACAAATGGAGTCATGTACTCATGCAAAACCCTAGTCAGGTTAATATAACGGTTCGCTACATCAACACCATATTCGGTCCAATCTAACGTGTATTGGATCTTCGCGATGTTCCCAGATCGATGTGGGAATGGTTTAGCGAACTCGGAAATCTCAGCCATTCGTCCACCATAAGGGTTGAAAATAAAACCTACACGTTCTAACTCGACCATCTTGTTGAAGATAGATCTTAATCCTTGTTTTGAAATAGGTTTTTTCAGATAATCAGATTTTCTTTTGAGATGAACCACTGTTCGCCGAATTCGACTCAGCAGAGTCGAATCTGGCGAGCCAGGTGGGGAGCTGAAGTACCGTAGAACTGATTGAGTCCAGTTCATTTCTTGACAGTCTGATGTTTGTAAACCTAGCTCTGGAAAGCTTTGATCCATTATGGTTATTAAGGTTGTTGTGTTACCAAGAAACAAACTAGGAAATGTAGCACGTATTGTTTTCTCACCAATTGTTGTGTTCACCACATTAATAATCATTCGAATGAAAAGATTATTGTCTAACTTGTCAGCAACTTGTAGCCATCGATGAGCAACGTTAGTGACGTTTTGTTTAGATGTTTTTGTCACTTTAAAAAGAGTTACACTATTGGGTACACGAACTAAGTTTATTTTGTACGAAATAACTACACCGAAGCTCGCACCACCACCACCAGTGATAGCCCAAAACAAATCTTCACCCATTGATTTGCGGTTCAAAAGCTTTCCCTTAACATCAACAAGTTCAGGGTCGATGATATTATCGATGGAAAGGCCGTATTTTCTCATCATGTTACCGTATCCACCTCCGCTAAAATGTCCACCAACACCAACGGTAGGGCAAACTCCAGCAGGGAAGCCATGAGTGCTACTTTTTTCGGATATTCTATAGTAAAGTTCTCCTAGGGTTGCACCAGCTTGAACCCATGCAGTCTCGTCTTTAATTGAGATGTTAATCGAACGTAAATTGAACAAATCTAGGATACAGAAGCGGTGGTCAGCAACGTAGGATAGTCCTTCGTAGTCATGACCACCGCTTCTGATTTTCATTAATAATTTGTGTTTTTTGGCACATATGACCGAGGCTTGGACATGTGAGATGTCTAACACGGTGACAATTAGGGCCAGTTTGAGCGTGGTGGATTCGTTGAACCGAAGGTTACGAAGGTAGGCTTGCAAGATGGTGTTGAATGAAGGGTTAGACGAAGTGTAGATTGCATCAGTGATTGGAGTATTAAGTTTTGTTGAATTGATTAGGCATTGGATGAAGTTTTGTTCAATATTATTTGAAGTTGCCAAGGAATGGCTAAAGAGTAAGCACAAGATTAGGGTAATGACAAACATTGTTGATATAAACAAGAAATTGTAGTTCTTATGGCATGCTATTTATAGACAAAGTAATAGTCCAAGTAGAAAAATGTTTGCTACAATGATGTTGTTTTGAATATCTATCCAATAGGTGTAGTTTTTTTTAACTAACAGATTATATATACTTTTTATTTATTTTGTATTCAATCACGCATGTTATTATACTTTTTTGATTTTTCTTCAATAACCAGTAATAGTTTTCTATGTATTTTCTTTTAATAAATTTATTATATTTTTTATTTTATGTTTTATCATTTAACCATTGTTAAATGCAATTTAAATTATGGATATACTTAGTTTTTAAATCAAATGATTATATAGGCATTAGAGGTTTGTTAACTTCACTTTTCCTAAATACTATAATAATAACTAAAATCATAATTATATAAGTGAACTAATGGACAAAACATATGATACAGATTATTATATGATATATATTAATAAATTTGATTATTGGGTATTTTAATTTATGACAGAACCATTATACTTAGTTTAAGACCAAGAACAAAAAAGTCCAAAGCTAGTCAAAAGAATTTAGCGGGACAGAACCATTATACTTAGTTTAAGACCAAGAATAAAAAAGTCCAGAGCTAGTCAAAAGAATTTAGCGGGTTCATTGTACACTTGCCGTCGGGAGAATATTTAGTTACAATCGAATGAGACTTGTGGGAACCCATAACCAAACCTGATAAAAGGAGTGACTCGGATATGTCGGATAGTGTGTCAAAATGGAATACGGTAAGACTTGGTTCGAATGAATTGAAAATGAGTTCAGTTTAAACTAACCATTTAAAAATGAAAAATATCAACTTGGTTCGAGTCGAAAAGAGTTTTCAGCAAAACGCGATATGCTTCTAGTGACGAAGAATGGAAGTGATGGTGGTGATGGAGGAGATGATGATGGTGATGGTGGTGTATTCAGTGGCAGACAACGTACAACTTTTATATGAATGTTAATAATTTTTCGATGTTTAGATGGTCAATCACTCGATTTTATATATATTTTGTTAAAATTATAACATGTAATCATGTTATTTGGTTCCTTTTATTTTTGCCTATCTATAATATTTTGCATAAGTGTTTTTTTGTAGGTTTTTGGGATTGGGCCAGATGATTAAGGTTGCTTTGGGGAGTCCAGTTCGTATATTTAGGAGTCCAGCTTGTGGAGCAGAAGCCCAAGTCTTTTGTTCTTGTGGCCCGTTTATCTGCCCAGTTGTGTTGTCCTTTGGCCCACTTGAGTATGATTGCCAGATTAGCAATCTGTGTGAGAGAAGCACAAATGCTTCTGAGCCATTGGATGGCTTCGTTTATGGTTGTTGATCTTGACAGAAGAAACACAAAGGCTTCTCTATATATACCTTTGTTTTTCTTCCCTTTAACACTTTTGATATATATATCTCTCTCTCTCTCGCTCTCTCTCTCTCTCTCGTTTGCTCTCTGATTTTATTCTCCCTCACTTTCACAGTGTTATTATGGTTTGTGTTATTCAGATCATCTTGATCTAATAACGAGTGCATCTCTAGGTGTTAGTGATTGATTATCTTTGTGATAGTTGATATATCAAATAATTAACATATAAAACATGCATAAACAGGCCCATAATAGGATAGAATTAGACTTAAAATGTTAATTTTAGGTACTTAATTCGTTCCTATTTGTGTTTATCTGGAAACATGAGCTCCAAGCAGGAAACAAAAGATTTTCGGGCAAAAACATGCAAAATCTGGAGATTCCTGAGGATACGGGACTTAGAGCATGTTCCCTGTGTGTTTGAAGGCCCTTCCGGGACTTAAACGGTGACAAAAACGGCCCGAGACAGACTCAGCACGCCCATGCACACTTGCGCGGAGGCCCTGCACACTAGAAGACAAAACAGCAAGCTTTGGGAACAAGAAATCTAAGACAAGATCCCTTGCACGCCCGTGCCCCTACAAATGGCACGCCCGTGCTCAGAAAAGAAAGACAGACAAGACATAACTGCAGGCAACAGAACATACGAGATGCTGGTGCACGGTCGTGCCACCCCCTGGAAAGTCTATCAATAGCAAGCTAACCCCCACCATTTGAAACATCCTATATCACTTCCTTCTCTGGGTCTTAGGTCAACTTCCAGGAGTCTTGCAGAGCTCTTGGGGTCTTGTGCGAGGCCTTAGGGCCCTCCGAACACACCCTACAAGGTTAAGCCTTGTCCTACCTTGATCGTCTAGGCCAAGCATGAGATCGTAGAGTAGTTCATATGCAATAAACATTGAGGGTCATGATGTTGATAGATATATAGCATTAGGAGATGGAGAGCTTGTCTAAGAGCAGTCATGTTCTTGTGTTGATCATTCGATATGGTTGTATCTTTCTATTATTCATGAACCCACTTTGATTTGTAGACTTATATTATTATTAGTAGTAGTTTATTTTTAGTTATTTATTGTGTTATCTTTTTCTAATCCTTGTTTGTTTATTTTGTAACAGGTTTCAAATGATGATTAACTTAATAAACTTAAAATCAACTCTAACTTAATAAACTAACTAGAGGTTTAATCAGCTTCTGGTAGTCTCGAGCTAGAACCAAGGTGAGGAAACCGGTAGTGAGACAGATCCTTCGGGATTCTGATATTCAACCCGGATTCTAAACAATGGCTTCTGAAGTAGACCAGATCTGAGTGACACATTTCTAGTACTTACGAGATGACTGAATTATCTTCTTGGTAAAGGGAGGATTCCCTACGGGCACACCAGTGATCTTTGGATTGCACGCCTTTAGGATTATGTTTCACCTTTATCAAGGATTTCATCCAGCTTGGGAGGTTATGGGTTGGGTTAATTAAGTTAATAATCATCAAACTAACTTTATATTTAATTGATCACTAAATAATAACGTGTCACTTTAAAGATAAGTAAAACAAGAGTTATATTTCTAGGTCTTGTCAGTACAAAACCGTTAACCATTGGGGATACTTGTCTTCTGAGCCGACTATAAGAGTGCTCCTTCGGTCGTCATGATCGTTAACCTACTTAGGGGATACGCTGAGGATGGCTGTAAGGGAGATCCTTCGATAAGAAAAGCGATAGCTAAGGGAGGTGTACGGTGTTCCAGGTCGGACGTGAAGCCTCCAATATAAGAAGAAGATGAGTTTGAGGATCAGAGACTTGACCGCGGTTAGGGAAGCTCGCTATATGCGAGGCTCGGGCGGTGTAACACCCCAACCGATGGCGGAAACATCGAGGTGTCACGTAGTGACGATTGTTCAATAGCTCATGGACTAAAGTTTAAATTTGAATACATTAAATATATGGTTTATTACATTGAAAAGAAACTCAGGTTACAAAGATTCTGAAGTGACAAGTCTAACTAAAGTACAATAAAGTCATAACTTAAATATAAATCCAAAAGTTTAAAGGAAGCGTCTCAAAGTAACCTGAAACATGTACAAAATAATTTTGTCAACACATATAATGTATTGGTGAGCATACCCTGTTTGAATACATATAGTAGAAAAAGTGTTTAGCAATTCATGTGTTGTATACCGTTTGTAAATATGTAATTAGTAGTATAAGTCAAAACCAAGCCTTGATGAATAATGACTAACACATGAATAACCAACTGAATAATGAATTAACAAGACAATGACCAAGATTCTCTCAACAGAGTCTCAAGGGGGTATACCATAGTACTATTCATTGAAATGCTAGGCCGCAGAACGGTTAATGATTATGACTAAGCATACACACAAATTCACATAAAGCAAACACACATGAGAATTGCATAAGTATAAGAATAACGTTTGATAATAATGTACATGAGTAGCCCCAAAATAGTAAAACATGAAAAAGGGGAAGGATATACTCACAGTTTGCGAAAGCGATCAAAATCCAACTTAAGCTGACGTGAGTTAAGAAATGGGAAATTCCGAAGAATTCTACCTATAATGTATAAGAATACTAATAAATGAAATGTCTTAAAAGTCTAAGGTAACTAGGGTAAGGCATTAGGGTTTGCTAAGTCGATTTGGGGAATTAGAGTTTTTATGATACGTCGAATTAATATAAAAGTTGTTATTAAAAATAATATACCAAAGTTTGTAAATATGATTTAAGTAATATAATTATTACCAATTGAATATTTATAAATAAATATGTTTGAATAATTAGGACAAAGTAGTTTAATTAATTACTTTCACAAAATTATTGTAATAAATACAATAATCATAAATGTTTAAATAAATAATCATGAGTTACACATGATCTAACAAAGATTAATTAAGATTTTCAACATAGGAATACTTCTATTTTATAAAAAAAATATTTATAAAATAGATGTTAAATTGTATAAATAAGTAAATGTTTAATTAAGTCTAATTAAACGTAAATAAGACTAAAAATACAAGTTATGATACAAAATATTATTTTTTTATGAGAAATAAATAAAGTCTCATGAAAAATTATTAAAATAAATTTTTCGTAATTTTTGTCAATTTATTTGTATTTAAATTTGATTTAATAAAGTTAAATCATGTTTAAATGACTTAAAAAAGGAAAATCAATAAAAATAAATGTTTTCTAAACCAATAATTTTTATTTCAGTTCATGATGGTTAGAAACAATTTCCCAAAAAGTTTGAGATTAAAATTATTAAAAATGAATTTTTAATTAATTAATTATGATTAAAAACATTTAATTCAATAAAAATATAAAAATAAGACATTTTCCAGAAAATCAAGGTGTGGTAATTTTCTTTATGATGTCAAGAAGCTACACCTAAATTTTTATAATTTTTGGACGAAAAATGAATTTATTATGAATATTTCAAGTTCTATATATTATATATATTTTAAAAAAAATAAAAAGAATATAAGAGAAAAGAATTCAGAAAAAAAAGGAAAGGGAAAGAATCGCGTGTAGCAAGATTCGAACCCGAGTCTAAGACGACTCTGTACACAGTAGCAACCACTCCACCAAATGCATCTTTTGTTGTTATTATTCAAACACAATTATATTTAACAAATGATTTGAAAGTCATCTTCTTCCCTAATCAACATATGAACCCTAACCCTAAACAAAAATTCAATAATTCGATCTAGGCCTTATGAGCGTCCCGTATTAGAGGGCTTTTGATCCTAGACACCAAAACAACAAAACCGCAACAAACAATTGGACTTACATGATGTTTTAGAGTTTGTAAAAGGGAGTTGCAGGTCCGAACGTAATACCGAAAATTAGGAAGCTTCTTGGACGTGTTTTGAGTGGTTCGTTTGTGGGTTTACAATGCTTAAAGGTGCAGAGGTCTAATGCAGACGTTACTTTATGTAATAGGAGATTTGAATGCGAGTTTTAAGGTTAATTCAAAGCTCCGGCGGTTACAAACTTAAATCCGATTAAAAACTCGTTTAAAAAGCGTTTAATGTGTTAATAAGACTAGAAATTAAATAAGAACAGCAGAAGAAACGTTTTGGGAGTATTAAAGGCGAATTAAACTTTGTTATTCTTGGGTTGTGGGTCGGCCAGAATGAAAATCCGGTGACCGGAATCCTCTCGCCGGAAAAATCAAGGAAAAGAGGAGAGGGAGGATGAGTTGGTTTAAAAGTTTAAATGTTTGGCAGAATTGGTCCCTCCTTGCCTAACTTGTTAACATTTATCACAACTTAGTTAGATTTTTTACTTTGTAAAACTTTAACTTAGTTAAACTAAGTTAACTAAAATGTTTTTAAATTTTATAAATCTTAACTTTTTATTAACTTCACCAAATAACTAATATATATTATATATTTTTTTTATAAATGCCAAAATAATGTCACGCGTTCGGTTAAAATGTAAACATTTCCAAACAATAATAAAAACTCAAATTTTATTAGTTTCGGAAAATAACAAGTACATGGACTAGATTTGACAACTTGTTAAAAGTTAAGGGTGACGGTTGTCACTGGCGGAGTACCTTTATGTGGACGCACAATTTAACAAGAAAATTTTAGAACTGGTTGTGGGAAAATAAATCAAACAAGATTTTGAAATACCTTTGTTCTTAGAAAACAACAACCAAACAAAACCTTTTCTATGAAAAAGACTAAAACTCAACATCAGCCATTTCTCAAAATTATTCAGAATTAGACCTAGACCTTCAGCAGTTTCACAAACTGCTGAGGTTAACAATTTTGATGCAGATGGTCAAACTTCTGATGACCAAAGTGGATGGTGAACCTTAAAAGGTTACCACCATTGCTCCTAAAAGCAAATCCATGCCTAAAAAGACACGGACTCCAAAATGGTCCTTAACAAACTGTTACTCTTCCTGTTCTCAAGAGTAAACCCAAAGCCAAAATGGCTTGGGTTCCTAAAACTAACTAATATAATCTTTGTGCAGAGGGTCTCCAGAGGTCTCAGTAGCATATGGTATGTTGATAGTGGAGGCTCAATGCACATGACAAGATGCAGATACCCGATCAACAATTTTATCAGTCAATGAAAAGGATCTTTGTCCATTGAGAACAATGCCAAGGGATATGTTCTTGGTTATGGTGATGTATCCTCTGGGTAAGTACAGTTTGATAAGGTCAATCTGGTTGAAAATCTGGAATGCAACTTGCTAAGTGTATCATAAATGTGTGATAATGGATATTCTTCCCGTTTCACCAAAACTGCTTGTAAGATTATTTCACCAGAAGGCCAAAAGTTGATTGAGAAGATTATTGAAGATCATACTTTGTTAGAAGCCAAAAGATGTGGTAATGTCTATGTAGTGGACATTGAAAAAGACAAAGTATTGAACAACACTGCATGTTACTTCTCAAAAGCATCAATTACTGAGACAGACCTTTGGCATAAGAGACTTGGACATGTGAACTTTAAAACCATAAATAAAGTCACAAAAATAGGCTTGGTATGAGGTCTACCCTTGACCCTTGAAGAATATAAGTGTAAAAAACATTGTGTTTCCTGTCTTAAGGGAAAACAACATAAGTCCTCCTATAAGTCCATTGAAGAATCCAAAACAACTGCATGTCTTTAACTACTCCATATGGACTTATTTGGACCAGTCAAGATAATGAGCCTTGGTAAGAAGAAGTACTGCTTGGTCATCATTGATAACTACTTAAGATTCACATGGGTCTTCTTCTTATTTTCCAAGGATGAAGCAGCTGAAATTATTAAATTCTTCATTCTACAAGTAGAGAAGCAATATTCTCTTTCTATCAAAGTCATCAGAAGTGACAATGGGATAGAGTTCAGCAACAAAACTCTGGATGAATTTTGCTTGTCTAAAGGGATTGTTAGATAGTTCAGCATTCCCAGAACTCTTGAACAAAATGGTGTTGTAGAAAGGAAGAATAGGACACTTATTGAAGTAGCAAGAACCATGCTAGCTAATTCTGGCTTACCACTTTATTTCTGGGCAGATGCAGTTAACACTTATGTTCAGAACAGGGTCCTTGTCAACAAATGCAACTACCACCATGTTGGCATTTGTGAGAGCATTCTGTGCAAGAACTGCAATCGTCGTGGTCATCAAACATCTACCTTCAAAGCCAAGAAGGCCATCCACAAGTCACCATCACATGTGTGAATAAAACATTCATCAATGTAGGATAAGTCAACCTTTTACCCCTTATAACTAATAGCTAACCCTTCCTTGTTGAGAATACCACTCGGCCAAAAGAAGGAAGCAAGGAAACACCACTCTCATTTGATCATTGTTTTAAATGATGGGTCCTTTTCACACATGACAAAGAGATACACACAAATAGCAACTACAACCTAGTACAAACATCTTCTTGGTGATCAAAATAATCCCTAATAGGAAGACTCTTTCCTTTGTCTTACATCGGCCAAAACACACCCCTAAAAACATTCCCTCATGTCCCTTTAATATCTAGTTGTCTCAAGGTTGCATAAATTTGGTAAAGATAACTAAGAGTAGCTCATTAACACAACAATCGGATTTGAGAAGGACAAAGGAACCATCACCATCATACATCACGAAGGGCTACATACATGAAGACTAGTCCCTTTCTCCCACAAGCATGCATCGGCCGATGGTTATCAAAGACAAGACAACCATGGTGCATGATGTAATCACTTAGTATGATGTCAATTACACCAAAAGAGAAACATGACAAGAAATGAAGCAAATCCAAGAGAAGATCACTTACCATTCTTTGCTAAACTCATCACCCAATCGGCCTTGTATCAAGTAGTGATAGGAATGATAAACATGAACATCATTCAAGGTGATATGCTTTGCCACAATTGTTCTTGTCACTACACATGGATCGACCTATATAAGGAGAGCAAACCATCTCATTCCTCACACCAATACACCTTCACTCTCTCACAAATACTTTCGGCCGAACCCTCAAGCCTCTTTCCTTGATTGTCGAGCACTAGGGCTCAAGATTGGAAGCTCAAGAGGAGGTTAGGAGGACGAATCAATCGGTGAACTACATTCTCTCGACTAGGTATGATAACCAAACTATGAACTCGTCTCCCTTTTCCTTTATACCCATCGGCCTTCATGTTAAACCGGTCCCCGACGTTTGAGCACCATGTATTCGACTATATGACACCTTAAAGAAAGATTTTTCAAAGGCATCATCCTTCTTCCATAAGAGGATATCAATTTCTAACACACACTTGCACCTTATATATGTGCTTCACATATGAACTCACCACACTCGCAGCATTGTGAAGCACAAAGCTATACAATACACTCACGTTATAATCAATGCTTTACAACCCACCCTCGGCTATTTATATATGATAAAATGTCGATTTTGAGTCAAACATTTTTGTATATATACACACACGGCTATACACCACAATTGAAGGATAGTTATATTCGATTCCCTTAAAAACACACCTAAACACACTCATGATCACTCCTTGTACACTAATTTGCATAATCAAGTCGTTTTTAGGAGGATAAACAATCGGATCATGGATGACATTGTATATAAAGAAATAGGTTATTATTATAATATATGTTAAGGAGAATATAACATATGTTAATACTAGCTTGAGCATTATAAAAGCCTAAACGTGTGATAACATACTCGTTTTGCAACAAACCAACCACATGTGTTAAATTAAGGACAACATATGTCCCATGACGACATGTGGGGCCCATTTTGTCCACACTAAATGACATTTTACTATAAAACGCCACGTGCATAACAACGTATTTCACATCTACTAATACTGTGGTCCACAATGTCGGGTGCACAACTGGCATGATAAGCTAAAACGTAGAACTTACATTGTCCTTAATAATCATAGGGCAATCATTGTCAAGGCGATAGGTAACCTCACATTCCGGCTTTACTACACCACACATATCCCTATCAGGTGAGTTTTCACGACCCCGTTTTACTGCCTTTCATTTTGGGGGATAAACATGCTAGTACATTTCAAGTATGTATTATTCTTTCGTGACTACCATGTGGAACATGAGACCATTGTTTCATGAGATATCAACAGTCCTCATACTTACATTATACTGTAACCATTAACTAAAGAAAGCCATGGAACACTTTAACAGATCTATTGGGTTGACACGCCCACTCTTGGTTAGTCGCTCTAACCTCTTACATACAAAAGAGTGTTAGTATTCTACTATACATACATTGTCTTTAGTGTACAATGCGCAAGACACAAAAGTCATGTGGTTTGGTTACGAGACTCATGGTTTGCACAGTAATCATTCGCTTAGCTATCCTATGATTGGTCATACACTAATTTCATGAACTCTTTGTTTATTACATTCAAACCTGTGAACTCGCCAACATTATTGTTGATAAATCTTTTATGCATGTTTTTCAGGTAATTGATGACGAGCAGCAGAGGTTTAAGAGAGGGGTTCGAACATGCACTGAGTGGTATCACTTTGGATTGGGTTTTGTCAGTTCCATGATGTGTCATTTCCATGTTCATGAATCTTAGACAATTTCCTGTTTTTCAAAACACTGTTATGATGACTTGAATAATTCTATGACAATATTGATGTGTTGCAAAACACATTTAATTTCCTATGTATTTTGTAGTCATTTTCGAGTTTTTTTATTTGTGTTTTATTAGTTTTAGGCTGGTACTTGTCTATTTTATTTATTTTAGCGTTTCATTATATTTTTATTAGTTTTGAGTCATTTTTAGTATTTATTTATTTATTTTATATTTTATAGGTGTTCATAAACGTTGGAGCGTAGACGAGAAACTTTGGTCGAGCCAATAACACGCTATGCGAGCTTAGACTACTGCTACTACTGCTACTACTGCTACACGTGCTTACAACTAGGCATGATGTGGGGCATTTACAAGGCACGAGGCTAGATTTCTAGGCAACATGGCTTGGGGAGACACACCTCGTGCTACAATAGGCTTAAAACCTCTCATCAGGTCTCCAAGGTGAACAGCCTCTGGTCGATGGAACAATGTAGGCAAGGGAAGTCGGCAAAATGGATCTGTAACCTCGGGAAAAGGATTGGCTCTGAGGGCTGGAGCCCTCGGGCGAAAGTGAAATACCACAACTTTTAACGTTATTTTACTTATTCCGTGAATCGGAAGCGGTGCAACGCCCTCTTTTTGGACCCAAGGCCCGGATCGACTGCTACCACTGCTACGACTGCTACGACTGCTACCACTGCTGCTGCTGCTCCTGCTGCTGCTACTGCTACTGCTGGCTGCTGCTGTGCTACTACTACTACTAATAATAATAATAATAATAATAATAATAAAGAAATAAAAAAAAAATGAATGTGACATAGATTTGAGGCCTCACGGCCCATGGCAGGTTATAAGAAAAAACCTACATCTACATATAAGGGCACATATCTCGAAGGAATAGAGAAGATGAGCCGTAAGAAGAATATTTTATTCTAGGAGGAACAAAGTGAACTGCGGCCATTGGGGAGGAACACAACAGACGCCAAAGAGGAGAATTATTACTGAAGGAGAGGAAGGCTTGGACCAAGATTAAACTTAGGGTTTGATCATTGTAAGTTTTAGGTTTAAATTTATTTACTTCGTGTTCATAAATCTTGGTATCATGACTTTGCATATTTTTGAACCTATGTTTTTTTATCTTTCTCCTTGATGATGAGTAGCTAAACATTTAGGCTACCTAGGTCGTGTTGATGAATACTTAGCATTTTTAAGACTTTCGGATTCGTTTAATTATATAATTGGTTTATGTTTTGGTAAAGATCTATTTGAGTTAGTTATTATGCTTTTGCGTATTTAAGTCTAATTTATGATATTTGATAGTTCCACATGTGTCTTCTTGAATGTCTTTCAGTTATAGATGCATGTTAGGTTGCATGCTTTCGGCTAGCTTGTGACTAGTTTATGGTTTTTGACGTCTAATTCCATAGGAACTTGATTTGAGAGTTTAGACGACTTAGGTATTATGCCATTCCTTGAGACCGGGAGGTGATAGGGTGTCGAGTTGTCTAGATCTTTAGGTATCGGGTAGAGGTGAGACCGGGAGGTAATCCTTGCCTAGTGTGTCTTTAGATTCTTGTAATTCCGAATTATTTCCAAGCCAATTAGATTACTCCTTCACATTTTTTGGGTGTGTTGTGACTTGCGAGACCGGGAGGTGAGCGAGTCTTTTGAGTACCTTAGTATTTCCTAGTGAGGTGAGACCGGAGGTGATCCGAACTAGTAACCAGTGATGTACACGTCCCTTAGGATTTTCTGAGAGGTGTTAGTGAGACCGGGAGGTGATCTAGCATGCTTTAGGGGTTTCCTGGGTCGGACGTATCTTTAGAAAACATGGTAGCAATCCATTATTCGATGCCGAGAGTTGTGAGTCTGTGGGTAGGATTCTAGACCTAGTAGTTGCCTTCCATATTATCTGAGTTCGATCCAGTGTTCTTAGTTTCATGTTTCCGTTTCGGTGTTATTTATTTTAATTGCTTTATTTTATTTGCACTTAGTTTAAAATTAATTCTCAAAAATCCAAATTAATAGGCTAGGAGTCGACAGAGGTTTCATACCGAGAGTCGCCATATTGTGTCCACAGTTCGATATTCCGGACTTACTTGCTCTGCTACACTGCGACCGGTACACTTACCGTTTGTGTGGTTTTGTAGTTTTTTACATTTTTTAAAACTTGACCGATTTATTTACTACACATTTCACACATAAAATATCCATCCTTTGATGTTATTTATTTAAATAAATTTGTGTGTGTTGCTTGAACCTCGTGCTTGAAAACCTTTTGAGGTCGCATCTTCGTGTTTTCGCCTTGGCGGGATGTGACAGATTGGCATCAGAACATAAGGTTATAGCGAACTAAGATTCTTTTGAGTCAACTATAACCCAAAACATTTTCGAAACGTTTTCACAAAGTACCACACCGTCTCGCCTTCCACCTCTCAAGTCTCAAGCTGCTCTACGATGACACACGGGTATAGTAGTTCATTTATTTACATACATGTTCATTTACATATATGCATGCGTATGACAGGATCATGGCCGTCACCGTTGAGCCTGTGCTACCACCGACCCGTACCGGCACGCCTGTTCTACCCACCGACCTCGTACCGGAGTTACGCACCATGGAGGCACCCGTGCCGGTGGTTGAGCCATCACCGAGGTTGAGGAGGCACTCTCAGGCCCGTAAGAGGCCTTACCTCCCCAGTCTCACGGTGACCTAGCCCATCGGGACGAGGAGGACGACCACGAGGCGATGACGCTAGGAGGATCATCTGGGAGACCGCTCTACACTGAAGGCGGCATTATTTTGTCACACGATGCGCAGCTAGTTGCTATGGGTGTACGCATCCGAGAGCTGGAGGTACGTGCGGAGGAGGCTAAGCGAGGGAGGTTAGCGATAGCTTTGGGGAGAGCGGAGGCAAAGAGTCACATAGAGATCTTGGAGAGGAGGATGGCAGAGATGACCCATGGCATGTTGGACGCGATTGTTGCACTTGCCGCTTCATTCCAATCTTCTTCTTCTTCTTCTTAGTTATCTTGTGGTTGTATTTGATGTTACATTATGTTATGTTATATGTGCGTTGTATGATTTGAATTACTGCGGTGTGACCACCTATCGTCTGTAGTCGTGTGTACTATGTTTTCTGGATATTTGGTATGTTATTTATATATGTCATGTTCTGCTTATTCTTTTATTTTGTGGTTGTGATTGACTTGTTATGTGTGGTTATATTTGGTTGTTACATTAGTATGATTGACAATATTTGCAAAATATGTGTCTTACACTTTTGATATGTGATATATTAGAAGGGAATCATGCGTACTCGATAATCTGCACGAACCAACGATGGTGAACCACTACCACCACTCCCGCTGAACTGGCTAGGGTGATTGCTCAGGCAATTGCTCGACATGACGCTGCTCAAGCCGATTCTAGCGGAGGTTCCAGAGGTACTGGTCGTCGACGGGGAAGCAAAACGGATAACGGTAGAAATTTTGGATCTAAATTCTCTACTTACTACTCCTACGCAAACCTTTTTGTACACAGAAGTTGAAA
>JAUTDX010004552.1:0-46590 GCA_030844895.1 Ambrosia x helenae
GTGTGTTAATAAATGCATTTGTACCCTCGTGAAATCATACTAGTTCATCATGTGTGTTAGTGACGATAATACCCATTCGATACTAGCATTTTTATTTTTTTTTCCATAATATCACATTGCTCATCATGAATTCGAACTCTTAATCCAATAAACAAAGCATCATTAAACTTTGATGTACTTTTAATAACCTATAATCATCCTAAAAACAAAACTCTAAAACTATTTATTCTAAAAAAACATAAAGGAAATTTGTTTCATGGACAAAGGGTCTACATGGGAATGGTTTAACAATTTTTCATGCTGAAAATAGGAGAAAAACATATAGTTAAAAAGGTCTAGGGACTAAAAAAAGAAACCTTTGGAAACAGAAATAGGTTGTTTAATTTGTAAGTGAGTGTATGAAAAGTGACTAGCTAGCCTTTGAATATCTCTTATGTTTAACCAGTGCATGTCAGAAACCAAACCCTACGGTTAGAATTCTTGCACCTGCAGAGCAACGCGTCTTAAACGTTTTCTTCTTTTTCTATTTTTTTTAACTGCAAGCATTAATTTACTTTGTATCAAATATTATGGTGGGAGGGGCGTCACCTTCAACTATCATGATTTTTTCTATTCTTGCTCTTGCACTTGCACTTGCACTGTCACATTAATTCACTGATTTATTATTCTGAAGCACAAATTTAAAGGCAACACTACCCTGAACTGCCCTAAAACTTTTTTTTTTCTTTTTTCGTTTTTAAATAAATTAGCCATTTAAATAAATTGAAACATTAATTAAACATATAAAATAACCACCAATCTAGCCAAGAGACATTTCTAAAGGAGGACCTATTCTTAAAAGGAGAAACTACACCAATCTAGCCAAGAGACATTTCTAAAGGATGACGTATTCTTAATCCGAAGATACCAGAGCGATATGATGTCTTCCATAATCTTGTTAGCTGAAGTCATGGTGTTTGCTGCCAGTTCCTTCCTTGTGTGTTTGCCCTTAGCCTTCTGCCGATCTCATGTCTCTGATAATCTTGCTTGTTGTTCAGGTGTCCTTCTGCTCTATACGTCTGACACTCTTCCTGTTTCCGAAAAAATTGGTTACTATTGCTATATGACCTACATATATTATATAAAATATTTTTTTTCAACGGCGAAAATTCTATGGATTATTGAAACGGATTAGCAACGGCAATAAAACCTACAGTAACACATAAAAAGACAAACAAGAAGGAAAATACAAAAAAGAAACTACACGATTACATCTCTAGTATTAAAATCACACAATCTCTACCATACGACAAGATTTAATTTGATTTCCTACACCATAGGGGGGAAGGGGCGCTCCGCTGAAGAAGTTTTCACTTCACTGAGTTCTACTTATCCTGCACTGCCACATCACTTCACTGATTTCTTTTCACTAAAACATTTTTTTGGAGGCAGCACTCCACTGATTCTTTACCCAACAATCAATTATTTTCACACATAATAATAATAATAATAATAATAATAATAATATAAAAGAAATTTTGACCGGCTTTTTTAATAATAATATATAAAAGAATTTTTGACCTAATTCCCAAATCCTCACCAAACACAACCTCTATTATAATAATATATAATAACTAGATTATACCCGGAAGCGTCCGTGGTTGAAAAATCTAATATTAGTGAACAGTATTTGACCTATCACACATTGCCTTTTTGATGATCTAGGGGAGAATTAAAGTAAATGGTTGTGATTCATCCAAACCTTTAGGATAAAGACTGTGGTGATAGTGTTTCAATATTCCAATTTGAAGGTATAAAATACACCACCACTCCTCCTTATTCTCTAAAAACCCAACCACTACCACACCACTCCTCCTCCCTCTCTTTAAAAACCCCAGCCATCACCACAACCATACATAAACTAAACCACCACCGTAACCACAGCTGCCAAAACAACCACCTACGACAACCACCATCAAAACATATCTATAAAAGAACCCACATCCGAAAACTCTTTGACTCAAAGAAACCCACTGAGCAATCGGAAACCAACCGGTCGGAATCTGCACCATCATCGAACACCACAAACATCTTTCAATTCGGAACACCTCAACAACCCGAAAACCCATCACTTCATCGGAAACCCCTTAACCTCCTCTGTCACCAGCAGCCACCACCCGATCCACCACCTGCAACCCAACCCAACCCCTAACGTCGACCGTCATTGTCACCACCATCACCCCACCGTCATCCTCCTCCATTACCTCTGCCTCACCACACCCGACCCCAGACCCAACCCGTCACCATCACCACCCTTCCTCGACCCCATCCCGACTTCAACCCGACCCAAGAAAAAGGAAAACTGCAACATTGATCTTCAGGGAATGTGTAAAAGGGCATAATATTAAAGAGATTATTAATTAAAAAAACGCTTATAATCACCAAAACTCACACCCTCGGACTTCGAAATAAACAATCACAGCTCGTTTCTGTTCGATTTCTGGACCAATAACCACGATGCCGCCACCACCGAGCTTGGTGGTGGCCGCCTGCTACAAAAAAAAAGAAAGAAAAGAGGGAGAGGCGATCGTGAGAGATAGAGAGAGGGGGTTGAAAGCTAGAGTTTTTTAGATAGAGTAGAGAGAGGCGATGGTTTAGTCTGATGGAGTTTTTTTTTTAATAACTTAAATACCACTTGCCATTGCCATGTAGGATGACACATGACACACTCAAGGGGGAGAATGCCTCCTTAAATGCCATGTCATCAAAATGACTTTCTTTTATTAATATATAGATGTTCATCTCCTTCACTACCTCATCTCTGTTTTTTTCTATCCCTTATTTATACACTGTTTCTAAAGTCCGTATAATAATAATAATAATAATAATAATAATAATAATAATAATAATAATAATAATAATAATATCGTACAAGCATACAATGAGATTCTCTTCTCCTTCACTACCTCATCCCCCTTCAAACTTTATTTTTAATTTATTTTTATGTATTTTTATTATGTGATTTGACAGAGGGAGAGAGGAAATCAGGTGTTACCAGCGCGGTAACTAGAACCCGAATTTGGTTCACGGGACCACTACCAGTATGGGTGGCGTCGGTGTTATCGTGCTGGTAGTGGGGGGTACCCATGACCAAATCGGGTAGTGCCCCGTCCCCCCTTATCTATACATATAATAAACCAAAGCCATTTTAATGACATGACACTCAAAGAGGTATTCTCCTCCTTGATTGTGCCATGTCTCATCCCATTTGGCACTGAGATATTTTAGGAAAAAATAATTTAAAAACAAAATTAGATTTCTCTCTCTTATGTTTCCTCCTATAATTTTTAAACGTTAATATCTTTTATATACGAGATTTTTAAAGAAAAAATTATACCAAATTAACGAGCGTTTTATTATCTTTCCAACGAGTACCATAGTGCTATATAAAAAACGGAGAAAGAAACGACTATTTTTTGTTGGGTTTTGTTCAAACAGGAAAAAAACACAAATTAGTGTTCAGGTAAATCATTAATCATGTATAGGCAAGTCACTAATTATGTTCAAATCAGTAAATATGATTTCTATTTTCAACATGCGTTAGCATTGGAGTTATACATTGTTTAAGGTTAGGAGTTAACATTGGAGATATATTTTTAATTGTTTTAGGTTAGCTGCTACCCGAAGCTTTCATGCATGTAACTGTAAAACACATCATTCTATTTCATATGTAAAATTAATATGTTATATTAGATTTTTTAACTGCGGGACATTCCCAGGGTATAATCTAGTATATAATAAATGTTACATTAGAATGAGAGTTTGAAAAATACGAAAGGACCACAAGCAAGTAATATAGTCAAACATAAGGGCCAACGTTAAAAGTGAGGTCTAATCAGTAATCAGTCACTCTTTGAATTTTGTCACACTGGGATATTCCAAATTTTTCTTAAAAAAAAAAAAAAAAAAAAAGAAAGAAGAAAAGTGGATTCGTTAGTTTTTGTTACCACGCGCGAACAAACCGTAAAAAGGTAATTATGATGATGCCCATTCTTTAGTTTTAAATTAAAAAGTGGATTTGTTATTTAAATTAAGAGTTAATTGCCAATTTAGTCCCTGCGGTTTGTTCAAAATTACCACTTTCATCCAACTCTTTTTTTTTTGTTGCAACTGTGTCCCTGTGGTTTCATTTCTTTGCCATTTTAGTCCAACCCTCTAACTCCGTTAAAAAAAGTCAGTTAACTCAGGGGTATTTTGGTCAATTTACACGTGTATTTCTATTTTTGCCATTTTCATCCAAAACCCAAAAATTGGGTTAAACTGCTTCTAATAAGTTTCGAACTCAGGACATGTGACTTGAAAAAAAACACACCAACCATCTGGTCTACTAGATCAATTGGTGTTTGTTCCTGTTATAATATTTATAATATGTCCTCCATATTTAGTTCCTTTTAAAAAAAAACATAAGTAAACCTGGTTATAACAAGGATCGAACCAGGGTATGAGTCTGTCTAATACCATGAAACAAACCAGCTGATCTATGTGATCAATTTGTTGTCAAAACGTTTTAAAAATTTATAATTAGTCTGTTACAACATCATCTTCCCCAATATTATCCTAAACCAAACCCTAACCTACTAACCTGATCAATCGACCCACAAACATCATCTTCCCCAATATTATCCTAAACAACTAACCACTGCTACACTTCCTACATTTAAGGAAAACTATAAAGCTAAAGTACTATCTAGAAAGCAAAGAAAACAACTTGGAAAGCATGAAAAATAATTCTGCCAACTAGTGCATGGAGATCATTGGATGGAGTGGTAACGTGGGTCTTCAACTTGCATGAAATCTTAACCTCCATCATGGGCTCCAATTGATCCAACCGTAACCCAAGAGCTAATGATCCACCCGCTTCAAATGACCCGAATGCTAAATGAACCATTGGAAACCAAACGCCTAAATTGTTAGAAAAAAACGGTAACAATTATTCCCCGATACTCATCTCTATCAATAGTCTTATTGGTAATTAATATTAGAAGACCCCCTCATTTTTATCTCTCTATACATACCTCTCTATCTCTCCATAGATACACATGTATATTTATATAGAGAGAGAGACACAAATGAGAAACTATACCAATATTAGCACCCCTTCTAAAGGGTGTTTAGGATTGCGTTTTGAATCTGATTTTTAGATTATTGCGTTTTGAAAAAATGCAGATAATCAGTTTTTAGCGTTTGGATTGTGTTTTGAAAACGCGGATAATCAGTTTTTTAGGCTACCAATACGCAATAATCTATAAGCAGCTCCACCCTGATTTTGCAAAACGCATAATCTGTTTTGGATAATCAATCCCAAACACCCTCTTAAAAGAATTCTATCCATCACTAAGAAAAAGAAATAATTGATATAATATAAGTATAACAATTGTGTAAAATTATTACCCTATATTTGAAAGGTAATACAACTACAGGAACCAAAAATATAAAATGCCTAAATTGGAATTAGAAATTAAACTAGAGCAGTAATTACAATACTTTTACTACTACAATAAACAAATTTTAAATCTCTAGTAAGAAGTGAGAATTTGTTTGTTTCTCGCGGAGCATTAATGTCTGTGTTATGCAAAGTATTTATTGTGAAAAAAAGTTGAAAAAGCTTTATTAGGAATTATTAGATCATCGGAGTGGAGCGTTGTGGGGGAGGGTTATGCCACCATAGCGCCGGGAACACCGCTCCCCGGACGCTATGGCGGCGCTGCCCCTCTGGGCGCGAATAGTATACGGCGTTGTGTCCATCTGCTTTTTATTATTATTATTATTATTATTATTATTATTAGGGTTTGAGAATTTGGGGAAAAAGGTTGAAGAAGAAGAAGGTTGGAGGGTTGAAGAAGAAGAGGAATGGAGAAGAAGATGGTTTGACTTATGGATGGGTGCCTGGGATCGATGGAGGTGGTGGCTGTGATGGAGGGGCGGCTGTGATGGAGGTGTGGCTGGAAGAGGAAGATGAAGAACATGAATATGAGGTTGAAGATGAATGGTGTGTGTGTGTGTGTCATATATATATAATATTTAATAGTAAATATTATTTTTTTATTATTGTTTTTTAATTTAATAAATTTTTTTTATTATTATTATTTTTATTATTATTATTAGGTATTTAATAATATTATTTAAATAAAAAACAATAATTAAGCAATGATTACCCAATCATTTATAAAGCCCCATAACGCCCATTCCCACTACACCATCTTTTTCAATAACGCCCCATAACCCCCCTTGTATTACTTTATAATATTTTAATCCTCATAACGCCCTATAACCTCCCTCCACTACACATGACCTTAAACAAAAATAAATAAATTTCATTGGACGTCTTCAATGCATTTATTATGTTTAAAACCTCAAAACAATTGACCAGCGTGTGAAGCGTCAAGTGCGTCATCAAAGCTCCATATTGTACTCGAGCGTGCATGAGCGACCATGCAAACCCCAAACCGACGCTAACCTTTTTGAACTAGTTCAGAATTGCACTTCAACCAGTCATCTTCCTTTGCATTCGAGGAACCAATGCTACCTTCAGGCAGATCAGCCCGACAACGTTCTTTTCGACCAACTATATTTAGAACTTCATGCAATCGTTTTGAGTCGCTTATGCGAGTATCAAAACATCCTATTACGTCCATCAACGCAACGGCACGCCTACATAAAGAACTGTTTTCTCTTATGCCTACTCAACCCAAACCATTACAAATTTATTTGATTATCATTTTGAAATTATTCCCAACAAAGAATTTGTTTGTGGTTTCAAACTTATTATACAATACACACAAGGTGTATACATAGGTAACATGTGTATAATTTACTTTAAACTAAACATGGCTATCTGAAACATGTGTAGAAAACACATACCATTTTTATGAACTAGACAACAGACTTTTAAGGTACAACTCTACGTTATCGAGCCCACATAGCGTTTTCACAACTGGCATGGTAGCAGGGACATCTAACTGAAACGTTGGATCAGACCCATCTAACCCTTTCCAAGACGACAGTTGGTTTCTTGCTTCTTTAATGGCGGCTCTAGTTGCACAATGCACAGAAGCTGCAAGAAGTAATGGCGGCTCGCCAGATGCTGCATGTCACAACAAACAATAACGTAAAAACATGGAAGTTGATCCGTTTGTTTAACTCGTTGAATTGTTTTGAGCGTACCTTTTGAAGATAGAACGCGCTTTTTATGATGTCCGCTGTTTAGTATTTGCACGTTTAGTTGTTTAGGTATGGTGTCAATCGTCGGTATCTTGTATGTCCATGTGCCATCCACAACCACCATGCCATCAGAGTTTGTAAGATATTCTTCGAGCATGAAAAAGCCGATTCCTTGCACGAAAGCCCCTTCGATCTGTAAAATATCAAGTCGTATTCAGTCAAATTACCAAAATATCCCTCGGCACAGGAATCTGAACACATGAATCATCATTATTAACCATTTGATTGTTATGAACACAAACCTGTCCCAAATCCACAGCAGGATTCAAGCTCTGCCCACAATCATATACGATGTCCGTTTGCAAGATTTTGGTTTCTCCGGTCAGAAGATTTACTTCCACCTGTTTTCCCACACAAAACAGTTAGAATAAGATGAATTGAGCGTTTTTAAAGTTCAAAACGATTAAAAAAACAATAATACCGGCACTGAAACTTACCTCACTAACTGCGGCGCCATAATTAATGTATCTCATAGATGTAAACTCCGGTACAAAAAACGAACTAGCTGATAAGTTTACGGCTTGCATATTCGCCTGCATAATAAGTAATTCCCAACTGACCGAACCCATTTGTTCTTTTAGTCTTTCTTTCAATGACAAGAGTCTTTCAACCAACACATTGCAGCAAAGTCTAACCGCTTCACAGCTTGCTTCGGAAGTTGTACTTCCAGAAGTGAACCCACCTTGAACCATACTCAAAGTGTCTGCTTGTATGACTCGAACCTTCTCCAAGAGCCCATCGGTTCCATCACACTGCACCGCACTTAGACAATAAGCAGTCATTTGTTTAACCTTGGTCCATAGTCCTTGACCCAACTCAATACCACCAACTTCAACCACGACCGAACCATCCCGTAGTATACTCACTTTGCCAGGTGTCGGCCTCAATGACACCTCATGCAAAATGGGAATCCGAGAAATACCCTTTTTCCGCCATAAATTATTTTTATTAAACTTGTTGACTTTTTCCACTCTATAGTCAAAGTTTGAGGATTTCATTAACTTATCCCATATGGTTGGTAAAGTATACTCTAACGGCTCACCGGCACCGACCCCATAAAATAACCGAAGACTATCGAAACTATGAAAATTCATTTCCCTGACAAGACCAGCATCTAAAGAAAGATAACTCGCAATGTGTTCTATAACCGCTTCGGCTATAAAAGATCCTTGCACTTCTCCTGGCGCCCGCATTGCAGATTTACTAGAATGGTTCGTTTTACATACTTTAAAGTCGAACGATAACGCACCAAAATCGTATTTCTTGAGTGAACACAACATGTTCCATGGCAACATGGGGCTAATATCGGGTGACATGCCTGCGTTTATTAGAATATCAAGATGTAAAGCTGTGATCTTTCCATTTGATTTGAACCCAATTGTGTATTTTATCTTCATGGGATGTCTTCCTCCTGCCATTATCATATCGGTTTTCCTGTTCATGTATGTTCTTACAGGACGGCGTAGTCTGTATGCTGCAAGTGCACACGCCGTTGCAACCTATATTATCATCATCAGTTATAACTTATAACACACAAAATTACGACAAAAGGTTGGTATTATAAATAACTGATACTCACGGGCATAGCTTTAAGAGCCTTGCCACCAAAACCGCCACCGACCCGTCTAGTAATCACACGAACGTTATGTTCAGGAACGTTAAGACACCTGCTATAACACTTTGTGCATATTCAGGGACCTGAATGGAACTATACACCACCATGCAGTTGTCTTCATCCGGGACAGCTAATGCGGTTTGTGTTTCCATATAGAAATAGTACTGTGACGGAAGTTGAATCTGGATAGCAAGTAGAAATTAACAAACATAAAAAGAAACACACCGACAACAATGTTGCAAAAATCGGCCTAGGCGGCCGCCTAGGCGCTAGGCGGTGAAGAAAATCGGAATTAGGCCCTAGTCGGAGATCTAGGCGTTTTGGGCATTAGGCAGCCATTAGGCGGGCCTAGGCGGTGATTTTTTTTATTTTTTTTTTATTTTTTTTATTAAATTTCTAAGTATTTTGTAGTATTATGTGTATATATCTTAACATATTTTCAAAAAACAACTAAATTTGTGTGTGTATATATAAAATACGTATAAAATACCAAAACGCCTAATTCCGCCTAATTTTCGCCTAGTCCCGACTAGTCCGTAGGTTGGACCTCACCGCCCGCTTAGCGCCTAGCGCCTTTTGCAACCTTGACCGACAATAAAAATTATTATAACTTTTAGTTAAAATACCTCAGCAGAGCGAATTTGGTGATCAGATTCAGCCATTCCCTTTGAGAAATCACCAACTTGTGATGGAGACACGAGTGACGGGATTTCAAAAAAACTCGATTTCTCGACTGCCTGTTCAACGGTTAATATAGGTGGTTCTAAGTCTTTAATATCATAATCAACGATGGCTGTATCAGCTACCGCGTCTGCAATCTTTTGTGTATCTGCAACCTAACCATTGCATTCCTTTCAGCATCTTTTTTATTATCTACACAAAATATGATTTCTGAGAGAACTAAAATACCGCAAATGCTACACGCTGGCCAGCACACTGAGTAAGTTCATCGGCAAATAAAGGTTCAGGACCAAAAAGGGTCTTAGCTCCTATATTATCACCTCCTTTCGGAATATCTTGAAATGTAACAATAGACGTTACATCGTTTTCAGGTAATTTAATACCCTTTACCCGTGCCAATGGTTTCGTGCTGTAAATAAATGCTCCATGGAGGCAGTTTAATGGTGACGGAATGTCATCTACAAATACCGCTTCACCTGCATGATTAAAGTCACTTCAGCTATGAGTGGGATAAGGCACTGACTGAAACGTTTGCTTATGAATGGGTCGATTTGGGTTATTGTTTATATCTTAACAGATCAAATAAAAAACAAGCAAAAGAACAAGTCAAAACGGATTGAAAGACGCCCAACTTGTATTTTTGCCGTTTACCTAATTAGTCTTAATTAAAAAATAGATTACTATTGTCCTAAATAGTCTAGTTAAAAAAAAAGATTATTACTGAACAAAAAAATGTTTGTGGCTGAACCGATATGGCCCGTACGACAAGCAAGTTGAACCCATGTTGACCCGTTACCCAACCCACTCGACCTATCAGTTTTCCCACTTCTAGACCTTGTCTTGAAGTACAAAAGAAGTTATTGGTTGTGTCGAGTAATACACACCAGAAGCTTGGATTGCAGAACCAGACTTTACAATCGGTTCACCAACAGGGTAATGTTCCTGGCTCGATTCTATCACCTGCTTTGCAGACGACAACAATGTAGTTGTTTCAGAATCATCAAATGTCATTCTTGACCTAATTCCGGAAGAATTACAGGTAGACGTATATACGCAACCATCCGGTTCAACTAGTGGCCAGAGAAAGTCAAACAGAAAACTAACAGCCAAGCTTGACCGATAAGCGGGATGCGACGTCCCATTTTCAGGACAGATAGCAACCCTTGTTAATTTAACAGCTTCATATATCAAATCAACACTTATTGTTTTTCCAACAAGATATTTTTCAACTGTGCTAGCGCTTATTGCATGTTTAACGCCAAAAGAACCAAAAGCTAGCCGAATGCTGTTAATTCCAACACCTTTATCACCGATAGAGATTTCAGCCAAAAAAGCAGCATTTAGATAAGCCAATGCATTCCCAAGAGGACGTGGAGAAGCTCGATAAGTATGAAATATAATTTTTGTGTTCGAATTTTCTGCGTATCCATTTTTGGTTGGTTTCAGTAACGGAATGAATACACTCAAAAGCACGGTTTTTGAATCTAACGCAGGCATTTCAAGAAACTCGTCCAGTGTAAGAATTTCCTTTTTTACCGCGGTCAATATAGCAACTTTTGATTTCACCGCAAGAAGTACTATGGCTATATCGGAAGGAAAGTTCTTTCTTTGTGCCATTACTAAATTTCCTCCTATACTCGCTACATTGCGGATGGATTCAGAAGCAATTTTCTCCAAATGGGAAGCAATCTTCTTGAACACCGTATCGCCTTCTGAGCACAAACCGTCATCTATTCTTTCTTCTTTTAAAGCCAAGATTAATTTAGAGATTGAAACAGTTGCTCCAACTTCAACATGTGAGCGAGTTTTCGTGATTGTGGAAAGTTCAGGGATGAAACCTAAGGTCAATGTACTTATCATACTGATCCGTTTCTTTATAATAACCGATTCCTGTATTACCAGCAACCAACTTTACCGTCACACCATTGTCAACCGAGTTGTGCTCCACCAAACTCCTGAGTTCCTCTATAGAATGTGGACTATACCAAGACTTATTTTGATGATTTAAAACCGTTGTGGATTTGTATTCGTTTTTCAAGAACTCAGGATACGTAGTTATCTGTTTCGAATCATAGAAAGGCAGTTTATGAAGTTTGGCATCGTTTTTCCAGAACGAGTTAAGCCCCAAATCTTCCATATCAACATCGGCTGCAAAACTTTTGCATACATCAGCAATAGGTCGGTAACCAGTGCATCGACATAGATTACCAGAAATCGACTTTTCAGCTTCTGAGACAGTAAGTTTAGATAAACCAAGGGCAGGCTCGGGCCGACAAGTTTTTTCCGAATTAACAAGTGCTGAAAAGAGTGACATGCACATCCCAGGGGTACAAAAACCACACTGAGACGCATGAAAACCAGCGAAACGTTCATGAATGGAATGAAACCCGTCTTTAATGTTCCCAAGACCTTCGGTTGTAGTGATCGAACATCCGTTTACACTGCAAAGAAGCGTAAGACATGAACTGATTGTGTAATCTTCAACTTGTTTGAGCTTTGGATCAAACTTGGACAGTAGAACATTACAAGCACCACAACCACCTACAATATGCAAAAGCTTCAACTTGACATGAGATGTCTCAAATAAATCAAATGAACAACATTATTAGTAATGTTCATGCATGGTACTAACTCATTTAGACCCTTTCTAAGTTACATCATGTTTATAACAGTTGCCCGTTTTGACCCGTTGACTAAATTGAGCCGACCCAAATTGACCCATTTGAGGCAAACCAAATAAAAACATATACAATTTACTGATTAGTAATGGTCATGAGTGGCGCTAACTCATTTCGACCATTATTAAGTTTACAAGTTTATAATAGTTACCCGTTGCATGGTTTAAAAAAACGTTTTGAGGCGTGCGCCTTGAGGCGCTAAGAAAACAACTCTGAGGCGCGCCTCATGGGGTTAAGTTTGTACAAACGTCTCTATGGGCTAATGCGTTAAGAAAATGTGCGCCTCAGGGTTTTTTATGTGTGTTTTTTAAAGTTCTAGACTTTTTTGGTCAATTATTTATTTTTGACGGTGTTTTTGACGTTTTATACTTTTCTGGGTCAATTATGTTATTTTTTATAAGATATATAATTCTTATATTTATTTTTTATCCCACCTCTGTTCATGCCGAGGCTTACGCCTCGTGAGGCGAAGGGAAAAGCCTGAGGCTTGTTTCCATCCTTTTAAACTTAGGCCCGTTGACTAAAGTTGACTAAACTGAGTTGACCCAAATTGACCCATTGACTAATTTAAGTTGAGATGAAGCAAATAAACTCATACACAATTTACTTGACCAAAGTCAACTCATTTTTGACCAATAGGTCATAACTCCTAACAGCCACCTATAATAATTATTAAATTTATTACATCTCAAATTAACAATGAATTCATCATATTAATAATAATAATAATAATAATAATAATAATAATAATAATAATATAGCAACAACACAATAAATAAAGAAGAAAGAAACATAATAAAAATCAAACCTTCACCGCAACCAAGCTTAACACTCTTGAACCGAGTATGTGAACGCAAGAACTGAAGCAGAGTGGTTGAAGGGTCAACTGAAGAGAGGTCAAAACGTTCTCCATTAACAGCAAACACTAATCTTTGAGTTGAATTATTATTATTATTATAATGGGTGTCTTCCATTGTTGTTGTTGAGTCGGTGCAGTTGAAGCAAAATGCAAATCTAGCTACGGAATATGTGAGTGATGGTGTGATGTCTTATTTTATTATTATTGTTACTTACCTAAAAGTCTTCGACTTTTGAGAATCTTGTCTTCATAAAAGTTAATATAACTTTATATATAATATTCGTTGTAAGATGTAAAATATATATACGTATGTAACACAAACAACTGCCTTTGGATAGGAACAAATGCCCCGTATAAAGGGCCAAATGAAAGAATCATGATGATAACGATTGGAAAATAAAATATCTAACGTCTTTTTGGTGAAGTTACATCATTAGATCTAGAAAAGTATCAACTTTTTTAATATTTATGTATTTTTTTTTTAAATATGGTATTTTATAATTCTAAGGGTCATCAGGGTACACTCATTGGCAAAAGGTCACCCATGCCGGTGATCACAAAATACTGGTGACTAGGCATGTCGTCAATTTCAGGGGAAATCGACCGTCCAAAGAGTTATCGTGGCTTGTACATAACATTTTATCATGAATAAGACTTTAACAAGCAACCTCCCTAAAAAAAAGTCACTCGAATACTATTAGAGCGTTAGGATAATTCTAAGATGTCTTTTTAATAATATCAAGTAGTTGGATTCCCTTAATATTCACATAATAAAATATTCTCATGTTTGTGGTACACAACGCTTTGTGGTTCTCTTAGGCTAGTGGGTAAGCAGACATGAAAAAACTCATGTCTCAGTGTCACGTAGGCTGCCACATCACCAAAGTGGTGTCTCACCATTTTTGAGACATAGATGGGGTGTGCAGACATGAAAAAACCCATGTCTCAAGCATTTAATATTTTTTTTTGTTTTCTAATATTATTGTAATTAGTTTTATAAAAGTAATAAATAAATAAAATAATGTTCAAATAAATACTAAATTATATAAATAAAAATTACAAAAGCATCCTAAAATTAAAAAAAAAAACAAACATACTTAAAAAAAAAACATACGATTTCCTAAAATTTTATAAAACTACTTCCATTTTTCAATAAACTTGTCTTGCAACTTCTTCAACGCGGCGCGTCGTTCTTCGGGATACTTCGAGATATCCGCCTCCATAATTTTCCACTCTTCCAACGCCTTCGTATCATCAATCAACCGAATATTTTCCTTCTTGAGCTTTATTTTTTCTTCGTTAGCTCTGTTGAAAGCTTCCATAGCTTCGGTTAATTTATCAAGCTTTGAAGCGCTCCCGCTTGTGCTACTCGACCCGGTCCTGGATCTCTTTGTTTTCCTTTGCGCTCCCCTTTTGCTTTTTGGGTGGATGGCATCTCTTGGGTTTCGGCAACTATCTCCTCATCGGTTTCGTTCTCATCCTCTACGGGTTGTGATGTTTCCATAGGTGTAGTGGGTTGTGATGTGCCGATAGGTGTAGTGGGTTGTGATTGTGGAGAAAATTGTGGAGAATAGTGTGATGAAAAACCCACTTGGCTTGCTAGGTTCATATAGTGTTGCATTTGCATGTAGTTTACCGGGTGTAATTGGGCATAAGCCGTCGGGTTTTGAAGCATTTGAGCTACATGCGGCAATATTGGAACGGTTTGCGATATGGGTGGATCAATGACGGGTGTGTAACCGGGTGTGGTGAAAGGGCTATTCGGGTTAGGTTGATTCTGGTCTTGGTTGAATTGTTGGAAGGGATCCATGAACTTTTTTATAAAAAAGGTGGGAAGTTTATAAAATAAAGGGTTTGAAATGAGATGGAGTGGATAAAAATGGGGAGTGGTATAATATTTATAGATAGAATTTAGAAAAAAAAAAAAACTTAAAAAAGTAGCCGTTGCCACTAGCCGTTATTCAACGGTTTAAAAAATAAATAAATAAAAGCTAAATTCTGATTGGTGCGTCCCATACGTCCGTTGAGAGACGGGGGAGACGGGGGTGGGAGGGAACGGGGCTTCCGGGACGGTGTTTGGCTTTGGAACGGGGCAAAAGCAAGGGGACAGGGGTGGCCGGTGGGGGACGTCTGCTCTCCTACTAGCCTTAGTTTATGTCATGATTTTTAAACTCCGAACTTATGGTCATCATTATAAACGAACAAAATATGTTCAAATTCAAAAAATAAAGATAAATTTTAAAACATAGAACGAACATTATAAAAAAATAATTATGAGAAATAGAGAATTGATATTTCCTGTTAAGACCAAACAAAGTGTAACCAAACTTTCACGCCCTCTACTCCAAATGAAATGAGTTGATTAGCTCTCGAAAAAGAAGAAATTCCACGCCGTAGAAATTTACACCCCCAAATAAAAAAAGCCCCCAAAACGCCGAGGGGACGGTGTGTACCCAACGTTTTGAAGCGTTGATTGTTGCTTCCACGCCCTTTTTCACAGGCCACTACGGTGGGTCTAATAAAAGTGTAACTTTGTCTCTTATCTTAAATTTTGAATCTTATCCATTGGACATGGCCACATGGGCCGTATGGCAAATGTGCCAATTATGACAAAAGGTAGGGGTGCAAACAAGCCGAGCCGCTCGCGAGCTACTTGAGCTCGACTTGGTAAAAAACTCAAAACGAGCCGAGCCTTATCGAGCTCGAGTCGAGCTTGAGCCTAAAACAAAGCTCGTTTATTTATCGAGCCCGAGCTCGAGCCTAGTGTAATATTAGTTTTTTTAATATTTAATAATATTTACCACTCATTCAAAGTTGTTTAGTAAACGAGCCCGGATCTCAAGCTTCACTTATCAAGCTCACGAGCCTAAACAAACTATTATGTATACTATTTTTATTCAATGTATTAACTAAATGATAATAAACTAGCCGAGCTCGAGCTTTGAAAACAAAGCTCGAATCGAGCCGAGCTCGAGTTTGGGCCCGGTTCGGCTCGTTTGCACCCCTAAATTAAAAAGGTTTCAAATCAACGTTACTCTAGTTTGTCATCTTATAACTGAACTAGACGTTGTGTTTTCATTTTTGTTTATTTTTGGTGATTTCGTGTTATTTGAAACTTAAGTAATTTAAGGTGCTTAAACTTTATCTTGTAACTTGTATGAAAATAAAACATTTTTAAAATTATTAAAGTTAAAAAGACGAGTTAAGTTAATCGATTCACATTGTCACGAAATGACTCGAGTTGTTTATGATTCGACTTAGTTTGGATTGTATTGTTAATTGTTATGAGTTCGAGTTTAAGTTATATAGACTCATCTCAACTTCCTTGTTCAACAAACCTAAACATTTCTACTTGAGATTAACGAATAATTTATTAAATAATATGTTTTCTAGTGTTTAAACTTTTCCAAGTTGCAAAAAATATAGATAGTGTTATTTACCTTTTAAAATGTGCTTAAAATATTTTCTTAAGGGAGAGAGTTTAACAATAAAACTCGGCACAAAGACGGATTTATCAGTCTCCATATTATTTTTAATATTTTGATTCAAGTGAATCCCTGTTAAAAGTAACTATCTATGCAATTCAGTTGTTTAGCTAAGTTTATTTAATTGTTTTTTTAATTTACTTATTTTTGATTCTTCAGTTATATATGCTCCTTAACGTCTTCTCGAATGGTTCGGCTACAGATGGTTAGGGGTTCTTCTTGTTGTTGATAGAATTATAGATTGGTTAGGGTATTCATGTGTTTGTATGATGAATCCATTGGTTCATTGACAATCCAACAATTCTTTTATGAATACTACATTCTAATTATAAACAATTAAACATTATAAAGGAAGGCAGACATACCATTTAGAATGTGACCACAACAAATATATAGCCTAGCATGGATGTGTTCTGAACATATACCACTTTGGTGAGAAAGAAGTGCATCATATTCTCCCATATCTCGAACTCCATCTCTCAAACTTCTCAAATTTTCCAAACTTGCTTTTCATGTTGTGAACCGATTATCTTGTCATCATGTTCCACAACCATCAAAATACTTAAATTTAAAAGAGATCATACATGATTGAAAAATTGTCCATAAGTCATCTTTAACATCTAACACATAAAAGAACTCTTTAAAAACAATCCATACTCGGTCAAAGTCATTAAACCCATAAAGTTCATGTTTGAGAGACCATATCCGTAATCTAACCTAGGGGTGTAAACGAGCCGAGCCCGAGCCTGACTCGGCTCGGCTCGGGCTAGTTAAGGTTTTGTGAAGCTCGAGCTCGAGCTCGGCTCGGTTCGAGCCTACAATCTTGAGCTCGAGCTCGGCTCGTTAGCAGAATCCAAAGCTCGAGCTCGGCTCGGCTCGGCTCGAGGTGATTTGAGAATCTCAAACGAGCTCAAAAGCTCGGCTCGAGCTTGCAAAAGCTCGGCTATCACTTAGGCTCGCGAGCCCAATCGTTAAGGCTATAACTTAGGCTCGGCTGTAACTTAGGCTCGGGCTCGGGTTCGGGCTCCAGCTCGTTAAGGCTCGATTAGGCTCGCGAGCCCAATCGAGCTTTGTATCTAGGGCTCGAGCTCGGGCTCGATAACTAAACGAGCCATATTTCAGGCTCGGGCTCGTTAAGGCTCAGCTCGTTCGAGCTTTTTACCGAGCCGATCCCGAGCCGCTACGTGTCATTTACACCCCTAATCTAACCCAAACCACCAAAACCAAAAACATAATAGAGTAATAATAAAAGAAAATTACAAAATTACCCATATTCCTTAAGAAAAAGACCAAAAAGCCCACCCAAATATGGATGTGATATCTTATCCTATCATCTTTCTCATATTACTCCCTCCTCCCATCAACATTCGAATCACCACCACAAATGGACACTCTCTGCATAAATCCATCTCTCTCCAGCCACAAACACCCACCCAAACACCACCCCACCACCCTACAACCCCGTCCCTTCTCCACCCACCTCCGTCTCCGGCCACCACTCCGCCACCCTACCCTCACCGTCTCCACCACCTCCTCCACCGTCGAACCCCATTCATCACCTGACCCACCTCAGTTTTCAAACTACAACGAAGAAGAAACATACGGAGAAGTCAAAACAATAATCGGAAGCAGGGTTGCTGACTCACGCGCCGCCATGGAGTACTTAATCGAATGGGAAGATGATCACGCGCCGACGTGGGTTCCGGCGAACTTAATCGCCGCCGATGTGGTGGCGGAGTACGAAAACCCGTGGTGGGTCGCTGCTAAAAAGGCTGATGATCGTGTGTTGAAGGAGATTGTTAACTCCGGCGACGGCCGGAGTGTCGACGCCGTCGACGGCGATGGCCGGACGGCGTTGTTGTTTGTTGCGGGATTAGGGTCGGAAGCGTGTGTTAGGGTGTTGGTGGAGGCGGGGGCGGATGTGAATCATCGGGATAATGTCGGTGGGTTGACGGCGTTGCATATGGCGGCCGGGTATGTTCGGCCGGGGGTGGTGAAGGTGTTGGTGGAGTTGGGGGCGGATCCCGAGGCGGGAGATGATCGAGGGCGGACACCGTTGGATTTGGCGCGAGAGGTTTTGAATTCTACGCCTAAAGGGAACCCGGTGCAATTTGCGAGAAGATTAGGGTTGGAAAATGTAGTTAAGATTTTGGAGGGCACGATTTTCGAGTATGCTGAGGTGGAGGAGATTATGGAGAAGAGAGGGAAAGGGAAGAATTTGGAGTATTTGGTGAGGTGGAAGGATGGGGGAGATAATGAGTGGATTAAAGCCCCGTTGATCGCGGAAGACTTGATTAAAGATTTTGAAGACGGGTTGGAGTATGCGGTGGCGGAGTGTGTGATGGGGAAACGTGATGGGGAGGAAGGGAAAAGTGAGTATTTAGTAAAATGGACGGATATAGAAGAAGCGACTTGGGAACCAGAGGAAAATGTTGATCCCGAGTTGATAAAAAAGTTTGAGAGTGGTGGCGGTGAAGGAGCTGGAGCCGGAGTCGATTTTAGCACGACACCTTTATCTAGCAATGGAACGGATTGACATGTCGACTTTGTTTTGTGTAGCATTATTTCTTTTTTGAAATTAGAATCAAAAGAGTGGAATAGTAGAATAATTACATTTTTTGGTACTTTTTAGTTATATGATAAAAGGCACAAACTAAGCTAGAAATGCTTAATGCAAAACTTAAAAGTTAACTCTATGCAACTTATAATTGTTGTGTAAAATAACATGTAATGAACATATATGACTACTACTTCCTTCGTCCAAATTTAAATGTCCTAGTTAAAAAAACACACATTTTAAGAAATATTTTGTTTGGTAAAATGACAATAATATCCTTAAAAGTGGTGATTGTGTTTTGTCTTTTATGGACAAAACTGGAAATTACATTTCTATTTTTGGAAAGGGACATTTAATTTGGGACAAACAAAAAAGGAAAGTAGGACATTTAAATTGGGACGGAGGGAGTATAACGTTTAAGAAGTCTTCATTGTGAGCTAAGCGTAACTACCCATTTATAATGTTGATTAAGCGATGTACAAACAAGCATAGTTTTAGAGGTAAGATTTAGATAGTGTGTGCTTAACAATTCCCAAAGGTTCCTAGCTATCATGAATTAAAGAGTTTTTGGAAAAAGTTAATGTTACGGTAAACAATAGATATAGTTTTTGTGATGTGAGGACTTTTATGCAAAAGTAATTTATAGTGTTTGGTATGCAGGAATGGAGTGTGAATGGAATGAATCATTATGAACGAATGAAGAATATGGTATATGGTTAGTTAATTGAATGAAATCGTCCATTACACAAAACATTTTGTTCCTTCAAAATCATTCAATCATCCCTCCTATTTTTTTCATTCCATTCCCTATTTCACCATTTATTAGCAACATTGCAACCCACCAGCCATCATCCCGCAAAGCACACCCTCCACCCTAAATATGATGTGCTTACACAGTACACATATCAAAGGGAATTTCATTTGTCTAAATTTCTCTTTCTCAACTTTCTCTATGTAGGATTTCCATTTTTGCTCTCTTCTAACTTTGATCTAGATTTTAATATGATCCATGGATCTTCTAGTCAGAACTTTGTGACTATGAAACCACTAGATTTACCACCAATCCACCATATCCGGGTGATACAAGCCCAAATCAAAAGAATATGGTCATATTCTAAATATTTTATAGTTTAAATGGCATTCGTAAATTGTATGTCGCCTAAGTTTGAATTCATCACACAAATAAACTGCCAAAGTAAAGTTTAGGATATGCATCTAACTGTGATCATTATATTAGTCATTTTGTTGGAAAAATCCAAAGATATAAAGCTTTTCAGAGACCAAACCCTAAACCAAACCCTAATTTAGGGTTTCTTCTTTCTAACAAATATGACCTTTGATTTTGGTTCCAGATAAACTTTTCAACAACAGGTGTAACACAT
This sequence comes from Ambrosia x helenae, assembly GCA_030844895.1. NCBI lineage: Eukaryota > Viridiplantae > Streptophyta > Magnoliopsida > Asterales > Asteraceae > Ambrosia > Ambrosia x helenae. The sequence continues at coordinate 20,518 of JAUTDX010004552.1, forward strand.
AGGTCGAGTAATAACAAATATGGCTAGAGATTCAAAAACATGCAGCGGACACAAACCCTAAGAACTAGTCAGGGCTCTATCCATGTCAAATGTCTTGGATATAATATCAAAACATAAGAAAATATTCATAAACCAACCTAAAAATGTTTAACACCCAAGAGTCAACACAAAGAACAAGAACAAATACAACTCTTAACTCACATACAAATCTCTCACACACTCAGAAGATTATTACTGCAATAACTTTCAACAAATACTAACGGATTATGACTAATGATGGATTCGAGACGAATCATTCACAAACCCTGGTTGGATATAAAGGAGAAGTGAGAAAACAAGATAGACTTATGGAAAAATATATCTTAATATTTGAAAAACATCTAATCACTCGTTTAAATACTTACGGTGAGATAAACATAACTGGACTAAGGCCGGAGGCCAACATGGGTCAGCCTTCAAGTCTTCATCACGAGCCATCTTTAGTAGCTCGACACCAAGTCTTCATAAGCCCAGCAACCCATTTCCATATCAGCTACAAGCAAGCCCAATTTCCAAACAGTCCAATTAACATAAAACACAATACAAAAGTATAAAAAGGATGAAATATTGTAAGTATTAAATTGTAAAAATAACATGTTAGGCCTTGTTTGTTTTCCTCTGAATGAGGCCAGTCAGACATTGATGTCTGATTCGGTCAGTGTAGGGAGAGAAGGGGTGTTTGGCTGGATGTCTGAACGGAATGATGGGTCTGACCAGGCCGCTTACCCGGACAAACCGTGGACCAAGTTTGACTGATTCAGAGGGACGAGTTGCTGTTGTTCGATCGGCTGCAATACGGAAACGGGAGTGTTCAGGCTGCTGTAAAAGCGAAAACGAGACAAGAAATTTTAACCATTCAGATGTCCAACCAAACATCACTAATGATTCATCACTTAACCATTCAAAACCTCTTAACCATTCAGACCTCTTATTGGGTCAACACTTACCCATTCAGAAGTTTCCAAACGGCCCCTTACATGTTATTATTTTAACACATTTTGTAAATTGACCACAAAAATTTTGTACCTTGAGGTTTGGCCACAACATTTCTATTTTTTAAGTTATGCAAAATAACCACACAACCCCCTCAACTTTAATTATTATATATATTAATTCATAACATGCTAAACAATAGTGATCTTTACGGTTTTGTATTTTGACCACAAGGTTTTCATGTTTACAAAAGGCACATGGATTCCAAATTTACTAAATTGCCCTTCACTCAATCTTACAAAACCCAGGCCTTCCTTGATGACATCCACCATCCTTTCTTCTAGAGAAAACATATCAGGACAGTCCACGCCACAAGAAACTGGTTTTCTGCCGGCCTACCAAGGTTGGAGTGGAATGCAGCTAGGTGCCTAGGTCTGATGATAGGTTGGGAAAAGATGTCGAGGCGGTACCAACGATGATGAATCTGGTAGTTTCTAAATGTAGATTTTCTTTGATCCGATCGCAAATCGTCCCTGATTCAGCAAACCCTACATCACCCTAAGGAAAGGGCTAAATAAAGAGTGGGCTGGTGATCCGAACCACAACCACGATGGATCTGAAACAAATCTGTACAATGGTGCGGCAGTGAGGGTGGTGAACTGGTGATGTTGTGGTGGCGAGAAAGGACGGTGGGTTGCGACGGTTACGATGGGCAGTGAGGGTGGTGAACTTGTAGGAAAACCTTTGTTTTACCATGACGGTGGTGGTGAGTGTTGTGTAGAGATGAAAGAGAGTGTATGAGACTAGGAGAGAGAGCATAAAAGAGAATAACTATTGTTATTTTAGTTTAACTCTACAATGTACAAGAGGACATGCTCCATATTTTTGTTTGTCGCATATTAATTTGCATAACGTATAGGTACCATTGAAATAATTACTATATTCATTTTTAGCCGATGTAAACATGTGTTCATTTTTGGTCATATATAACGATTTTAATGGCAACATAACGACTAGAACCGTTGGAACCGTTACATATATCAATTTTTTAGTTCTCGATCCATATAAAACACGTGTTTGAGTATATCACGATCTTTACTTTTTCTGTTTTCTCTTTCGGTTGCTATAACGAGTGTCAATACCGTAAAATATGAAATGAATCGATACCGATCGAATTCCTGCCGCGTAGCGCGGGGGACATTTACTAGTTACACTTATTTACTATCTCACTCATTTTTTTGCCAATTTTTAACACTATTCATCCCTAGACTTTAACAATTGTTATATTATTTAACAGTAATCTAACGACGGTTAGGTCTAACGACCTATGTATTAAACGGTATTAATATTCACATCTCCTCTCCGTTTGTTTGTTTCAGGGTTTGTACAATATTATTATTATGGCGGTTCCAATGAGAAACGACGGCGACGATGAAGAAGAAGGAGTTCTTTTCGTGGAAGAAGGCGCGTTTCCCGAGATTGAGTTTGAGGATACGCCGCCGCACCTCCGCGACCTCGCCGCCGCCGCCATGCGCGGCAATGTTGACGGTCTTCGTCAAGCCCTAGGTATTATTATTATTATTATTATGCCCTATGTTTTATTGAAAGGTAATTGTTTTATTTATTTTTTTTAAACGTGCTGATGATTGATTCAGGTTCTTGTTGAGATTGGATAATCAAATGTTTGGATTATTGTTGTTTGATTTGTTTATCTTAGGGTTTGTTAGGGATTATAAAGTTTAAATACATATTGCAGATATAGTTTTATTTTTTATATTGAATTAAGTTCATGAATTGAGGGTTTTTTTTTTAATTTTTTTTATAACTGTGTGGAATGGTCTATTAGGATATTTTAACTTCTGTAAGGTATGCATGTATTCACATGTTATCAAGCCAATATGTCTGTTAAAACAGTTATAAAAGAGGGAAAATTAAACTGTGAATGCATGTCCTGAATCTGTTTGTTTCTGTCATTGAAACAAATAATGATTGTTACAGTTAATGACTAGTTGCAGCCCCTAATTAATTATCTATGTGGACAAATAAAGAAGTTATAATATGCAAATGAAATCGTAGGTTAAACTGAAAAGTTGTTATTATAGAATTGAATTAGCTTCATGAACGTACAAACTGGCTTGATAACGTGCGAATGAAATCATAGATATTACATACGTTACAGAAGTTATAAATCGAACATTTGTAATGTATATAATATATATGATTGCATTCGCATGTTTTCAAGCCTGTTTGTCTGCTAATTGCTATAATGCAGTTCTCTAAAAGAGGGAAAATTGATGACTACTTATGTCTGTTGCGTTAGTCGCATAAATCTAGTGAAGTATATGCTTAGTCAGAAAGAATATCATACGTTTGTCTTGGTGTGAATTTCACTAGCGATTAACAAACAGATATGATTGATGATGACTCTTTGCTGCTCTTAATTTATCTATACTTTGGAACTCCTGATCCTGTTTGTTTAAACAATTATTTGTTTGTTTTTGTGATGAAATGAATAAAGATTGTTACAGATGATGACTAGTTGCAGCCCCTTTGTTTATTTTTGGACAAATGAAGACCTTTTGGTTCCTCATTGCATTAATGTGATCCTCTTGTAATGATCTGTTTGCTTTACTTTTTCAACAAATATAGACAATTTGGATGCTGGCAACATTGATGAACCAGTTGAGGATGGAGATACTGCCCTTCATCTTACCTGTCTTTATGGTCATCTGTCTTGCGTCCAGGTGAGATTTGGGAGAAAAGTATATACTTTGTCTGGAAATAAAGGTTTATTTATTCTTTAAACATTTGGGAAAAGTTTCAATCCGAAGATGCATTTTTGTCCACTAGTAAAATTACGGTTCTTCAAAAGCAAGGTTTAAAAGTACGGAATTGTGCCTCGAGGCGTTTTCCCTTCGCCTCGTGGCGAACCGAGGCGTAAGCCTGAGGCGGAATTAAAAAAAATAAATATAAATATTATATATCTTATAAAAAATGAAACACTAATTAATTTCATCATCATATTCATCAAAAAACATAAAAAACACACATTAAAAAGACATGGAATGCTTGAAATGACACAAAAAAGTTTATAACATCAAAAATAAACATAAAAAACCCATGAGGCGCCCCCGAGGCGTAGTTTTTGTTAGCGCCTCAGCTCTTTGAGGCGCAGGTACAAAATAACACCATGAGGCGGCGCCTCAGATTCGTTTTCTTACAGAATCGCCTTGAGGCGCGCCTCGAGGCTCATGCCTCACCCGTTTTTTTAAACCATGTTCAAAAGTGGTTTTTTTGTCACTGTTTTAAGCGCATTCACATCCCACCCTGTATACATATTTTATCTCAAAATTTTAGAGAATAATATAAAGAAAGCATCCAAAATACCACTACATCCCACTCTCTATAATACAGAGCAATTTAAGAATACAAAAGCAACTCTCTATGTTTAGAGACCCAAATTCAAGCCTCTATTTTTTGTGTGTGTAAAAAAGAGAAAAAAAATAATAAAATAAGTGTTTGTGAGTAAAACAGAGAACGGATGTGTGAGGTTTTTATAAAGTAAACAAATTTTATAGAAAGCTGTGTTTTTTAATTGAATTATGTAGATAGAGAAGGAGAGTGGGATGTGAATGCTCTTAGATGCATTTCAGATATCTGGTATTAATCAAACACGAGCTGAATTAGTGGGAGCGGGGAAAAGGTTTGCCCGTTTGATTAAATGACTTGACTTAAACCATGTTTTTTCCTCCTCTAGCTATTGTTAGAAAGGGGAGCTTCAGTGGAGGCTAAGGATGAAGATGGTGGGATTCCTCTGCATGATGCTTGTGCTGGAGGTTAGTCAACTATTTCACCTTCTTTTTGTAAAATTACCGCACTATATGCCTCAAATTTATGTTCACTTGCAACTGCAGGGTTTCTAGAAATTGTTCAACTCTTGATTGGTAAAGCCGATTCTCCTGAATGCTTGAAAAGAATGCTTGAAACAGTTGATGTAGAAGGTGACACTGTAAGTTAATTTCACTTATGACAACGATAGTATCTCCAATTCTCCGTTATTTAAATATTTAACACTATTATTATATCTATATATGTAACTCTATAAATAGTGATTATGAGGTATGGTTTAGTATGCTTGATTTAATTATTGAAATTAGGGTTGAGTTAGGCAGTTAGGCCTCTCGAAAGCAAGCCGATTTTATATTAGTATTTTCTTTATTTTGAATATTTTTTTTTTGGGTTTTATCAATTTTGGATCAGCCTCTTCATCATGCGGCTAGAGGGGAACATGAGGCGATTGTTCAGCTTTTACTTTCAATCGGGGCGTCACCTACAAAGACAAATGTGTATGGAAAGGTTGGTAATTGATTGGTTTGAGGTTCAAGTTTTCTAATGTTTTTGGTCATGCGTCTAATGTGTTAAAACTTGACAGACCCCAGGTGAGCTAGCTGAAACCAATACGGAAACCTGGACGATTTTAGAAGCTGCAACTAGACCTGGTGCAGTGGCCTCTCAGGTTTAATAGTAACATCTAAAAGTTTTGTTTTGGTTTGTTGAGAGTTGAGGAGGATTATCTCTACTCTCAAAGGATTGCATGACCAATTATTGTTTTTGGTAGTCTATGCCGTTATGATATAAAGAGAAAGAACGAAAATTGCATGCTTAGTTATTATATCTGGTTTCTGGTCCTTTTCATTATTATTTTTAGCATAGTTATATTTGTCTAGGCTTTTACAGACAACTTTTGTCTAGGTTTCTTACTCAACATTTTTTGATAATTCTGTTGGTGAACAAGAAAGATAATATTTCATAAACATTCATTCAAGGGACATGTCAAAAGTATATTTCAAAATTCAAATCACTTGTTGCTTGAAAAATTCACAACAAATCACCAATGAGTACCAGGTTATTTACAAAGACGACTTTACAGGTAACGAGGTAGTAGATTTTGTTTCTGTATTTATTCGAATATAAATCCATCCCACTTGAAGAAATTCCCGTATGAGGCTATGAGCAACAGCCACCATTATTATGCATTGCAGCCTGGTGCTCTGGTGTCTGCTTCATTATGTTTCTCTTCGTTACTGTAGACCCTTCTTCCATTCAGAACCTCCATTATCTGCAATATCGTCATGCATGCGTTAGACCTCGTTAAGCCAGGCCTGATGGTCGGGTTGAGCCACAAATGCTTTTTCTTGTCGGTTCTGTTCTTTATAAATCTGTGCATTAGTACTTACTAGCGGATAATATCGCCATTCTATGAAGTTTGAATAAAAAGAACAAGATATGGGAGGTTGAATGGCTTAATAATATGTTTTTATGTCTTTCAACCCCCTTTGACCCATACGGTGGTTAACTTTCTTATTTAACCTCTTTAAGATAAAAGGCAACCCAACTTGGAATGACTTAAAACAATTTGTGAGAATGCATGAGCACTTGTATGTAATGCATGGAATGGAAGATTATCACATATATTTTGAACAATATGTCCAGGTGTCGATTCGGTTCTTGCAGTAGTCTATACGAATTGGAGAATCTGGACATTAACTAGTCAACTTTATTTCCAACAAGCATCTTGATACAATCTTGATTAGTGGAACATAGATCCACTTCTTTAGCACATATTTCAGACAAGTTTGTGAATGTTTCTCTCCTTGTAACATCACACACTAGAACAACACATGCAGTCTTTGATTAAATGAGCTTGGAAGAACAAGCAAGTATGCAATTAAAGGATAAGCTGCTACATGAGTTATATAGTTCTTGAACATGTGGACTAAACAATCGTTATTCAACCATTAGAAAGCTGCTACGAGTCTTAAACCAGTAGATATTAGTTGTAGTGCAAGAGTCAACACCATGTAATATTTATTTTTTAATACTATGAGAACCTGGTGACCTTTGAGAGGTTATAGGCAACCATATTGTAACAGTTTCTATAACTATAATATGAATAACTACAACTCTACTTAATCTTCAAAGATATGCATTAATACTACTGCAAAGTAATGTGTCAGCATATTTTACAAGTTCAGATCTAACATTCACCATTGCGTACCAAGAATAATCCTTTGGGCGCCTCTGAAGTAAGAGCTTGTCAATGTCCTGAATCATTCCTGATTCCTGTCCAGCTGCAACAAACATCATCAAACAACAGAGCGTTACTTCTCCCGGTTCCTAACATTCTCAGATCACAGAAAATGTACGTTTTAATCTTTTCCCAGCAACAGTTAAATGTTTGATTTAAAAGTCAACACCTGGTCACAAGTAAAGTCATCTGCATTAGCAAATGACAAACATTGAAGTACAACAGATGAGGTGATTGGTTAGGAAACAGAATGTATACAAATGATAGTAAATTTGTAGGAAAATATTATATAGTATATAACCAGATAGTGTGATTGGTTAAAAAGTGTTTGTGAGAAATGGAATCTAGCAAGAGAAACCAGAGAGAGAAAACATGGGTAACAGTGACGTGTCGGGTGGTGATTGGACCTTCTAATCCGACTGTTTTTAACGATAGGGTTAATTAACTTTTTAACTTACCATTTATTTCAAAATTTACCTATTTAAACCCCATCATTTTCACCATTTTTAACACATTCTTCGATTTCTCAACAATTCATCCATCTTTCTTTCACCCAAAATTCAATAAATTTTTGTCTTTCAAATCTATTAACCATGATGCGTTGGACGGAAGAGGAGGAGATTGCACTCGTAACCGCTTGGATGAAAGTCCACAATAACCCTCCACCGGGCCGAGGGCCGATTTGGACACAAGTCCTTCATGAATTCAAGGACTTAGTTGGTGGTTATATAACTGCTCGGTTGATTCACTCAACCGAAAGTGAAAGGATCTTCACAACAAGTGCGAACGTTCACCACTGAACAACCTTGTAAGTGGTACCTGCCGATACCCCCAAAGACGTGGCGATTGGAGTCACCTAAATCGAGTATCAATCTCGGTACGGTGGGGCTGACACTAAAGTTAGGTTAATTATGTTTTTTAGGTTTAGTTAGGTTTATTTTTATGTAATTTTATGTTTTTTATTTAACGTTACGTTTTTTTAACTTACATTACTTATTACTTTAAAAAAAAAACCAAAAACGAAAACTGAGCTGATGTGAAGGCTACCCAGCCACCGTCCACGTCACCACCATGCGGGTTTTTGGTCTTGGAGGGGAATTCCACCTACGCTGAGGTGGATGCTACATGTCGGTCCATAGCCTCCCCAGGGCATGACCACACTATGTAGTCGTAAAAGTATGTCATTTAATTTTAAGGTTGGGTTAATTGCCAAAATTGTCCCTGTGGTTTAAATATTAAAACAGTACAAAAGGTTGTTTTTATCATTTGTACTAGATGAGTTATAAATCCGTTATCAGACCGTTTTAAAACCATTAATTGTACTTGTTAATGAGATGTGTCGTAGGATTGTAACCTTACATGCCATTAGTCGTTACGATACATCCTCTGGTCAAAAGAATGCCATTCTATCTACTACAAAAAAAAATAAAAAAATACTCTCCTCCATAATAAATAAAAATCAAACATATTATAATGTTAAAAAAAATAGCATGGTACATTATAAAAAGCATGAGGCAGAGAGGTGTGGGAAGGGGAAAGTGAAGATGAGGTGGCACCAGTCCCCGTCGGGGAACACTCCCCCCCCCCCCCCCCCCCTCAAATTTCGGTGAGTTAGACTAGGGGGAGTGGGGCGGGGATGCTTTCCCGGGCGGGAACACCGTCCCTAGGGGGCGGGAAAGGTGGGCGGTGGGGGTTTGCCGGGCGGGGAGGGAGAGTGGAGGGTGATGTGGCATCTTTTCATTGGCTGATTTTATTTTCTTTTTTTATTTAACTTTAACACAATATAATATTATTCCTTTCATCCCCCTTCCACTCCCCACAATTCCCCCCCCCCCCCCCACATGGGTTCCACAAGTGCCACATGGCGCTTCACCCCCCTCTTTCCCGCCCCTCCACTCCCTCTAGTCTTAGGGGATAATTCCCCGTTTGCCCCGATGTGTTTATATTATTATTATATTGTATGTGTGTTTGATAGAATGTGGAGGAAAAGGGGAAGGGGAACACCACCCTCGATGGGGAAGAGAGGGGAAATGGTGACATGGACTTGGGGGAAGAATCGGTGAAGGAGAGCACACTAGGGATGAGCTCGGGACGGTATCAGTACCGAACCTATACCGATCCCGACAATACTGATACCGAAAAGTCCAAAAAACCAATACCGATACCGATACCGAACACATACGGTACGGTACCGGTATGGTACGGTATTTTACCAAAAATCCATAAATATGGGTACCGATACCGATCCCGAAACCCTTCGGTTCGGTATCGGTCCGGTATCGGGATCGGTATTCGGCCTTGTATGCTCATCCCTAGAGCACACCCCTTAGCCTGATAGGGGCTCCATTCTGAACCTTATTTCCAAGTGGGTCACCCTGCATTCTAGTTGGATGTATATTTGTTTTATTATAGGTTACAATCTTGTCGGGCTGGTGGCTTAGTGGATTGAATCGTTTAAAAAGCAAAAACAACTCATATACTTTATTCATCACAAAATATCAATCATAACACAAACACACTTAACATCAAGTAATCTGAACATCAGCTAGTTACCTAATTTATCTATGCGGGTTGACGTGCTATACATGGATGGTAAACATGTTAAAGGGTCATAAACAGGTTGGTGGGTTGTCATAAACGGTTAAGCTGGTCATAATTGGGTTGTCGGGTTCAACCTAAATGGGTCAAACATGTCAACCCAAGCATGACCCGTCTAATTAAATGAGTTAAACAGGTCAACCGAACATTACCTCTATATTAAACGGACTGGAAATGACATTGCAAAACCATATTGTTTTCATGTCGGTTTTTTTTTTTTTTTTTTTGCAAGGATGAATACTAATTAACACATAACAAAATAAATAAAATCAGCATGAAAGAAGAAATAACAACTGTATGTAATAAAAAGGTTTAAGAACTCAATGTCAGATACAAACATGTTACAAAATTCAGAGTGTTCACTTTCTGTACCTTGCAATGCATTTAGTTCTCTAGTAACACTTCCATTGATATCACGATCGTGTTGTTGAACGTCGAGTAGATCAGTTTTAGTTGGCTGCGCCATTCTGAGGGAATACTTTCTGAATAAACTGGAGAAAGCGTCGCGAGTAAAATGTGGGGTCCACAGCCGAAATGGAAAGCGAATCGAATTGAAATGATTTATATTTGTGTTCAATCTTCTTTGTTATATTGTATTCTTGTAATATGTCGATGATACCGAGGTATAAGACGACATCATATACCTCATGAAACATTTGTTTTTGTTCTTCACCTGGAAGAAGCTCTGCTCTTGCTGGCATGTTCACTCCTAGCTGTATTTGTAACCTGCCATAAAATTTGAATAAATAAATAAATAAATAAAACAAAAAAATGATTAATTACTCACGAGCCAAGTCTAAGCTCGAGCTTTGTAAAGTTAAACAAGCCAAGCGAAGCTTAGCTCGGCTCGTTTACATCTCCATTTACTTGTGACATGTTTTTGTATGCTACATTTCTTGTGTATAATTTTGTATAGTAATCCAACCGAACAAAATGTCTATTTGGAGAATCAAACCATATTTGTTTGTCAATGATCAAAGGTAGCATATGGTGGGTTGGATAAACGGTCGATACGAGTTTGGGTAAAAGCTTTTTTCCAGGAAAGGTTTTAAACGGGTCGGATTGGGTTGGACCGGCCAGCAACCATAGTTTCTATGTTTTTTATTTTATATTACACATAATCAACGTGCAAAAAGTTGCTTAGAAAAACCGTGTTAGTACAAAAATACTGAGACGACATGAGTAAAGCAATTAAAAAGGTTTCTATACATTTTTTTATCACTTCAGATATCAACCCATTTGACCCGTTATCTTTTTGGTTAAATCATTTACCTTGCTGTGCCAGGCAGAAGGAGATCAACTTCCACATCACCAGTAGCCGATGACCGCAGACGGCTTCCTCGTATGTGTGATCCGACAACAACACTACCATCTTCAGATCCACGTGGCACCAAAACAAGACCTTGGGGTGATATCTCATCCTCCATAGATTCTGCATCGAGCCAACAAAACAGATTTAGAATCCTTTTTTTATATGTTCTGAAGTGCCGAAATCTGATATGCCAAACCGAAAGATGCAACACCTTCTTCTGCAACTATTCCCAGCCCATCTGCTGTTACACTTTGATTGTAAGACATCAAAGATTTTAGGTGCTGAGGCGCTCGATAGTGAACACCGAGCAAAAGGCTGTAATCCATAATATTCTGAGCTTCTAGAAAGTTACTATCAATTTCAATTTGACTGCATATAGAAACACAAATATGAAAGAATCCGTTGTGGCCGCTATAAATATAAAGTCGCGTAAAAATGCAAATGCGAACAAACGGGAACCCTTTGAAGAATATCCCTACTACAGATGGCTACAGAAAAGTTTGCATACTTACTTTAACAGAGCGCTGCGCCAAGAAGGTTCTAGATAAAAACAGTAGTTTAGATCAAGATCTTTGAGTATTGTGTTTTCGTCTATTTCAACCTTGTCAGCAGACCGTCCAAGGGAGGAACCTTTTAAATCAAATCGTCTATGAATCCTTACTTCTGTGCAGAACATATTTCCCATCACTACAAACCGAAACTGAAACAATCATATAAACTATATTAGGTACGTCGGAATAAAATATTTAATACAGAGTCCCTATCGATGAAACTAAAACATAATGTTACCTTTTGACCACTTGATGGTTTTATCCTGTGGAGACCAAAAAATTTTGTTATCAGTGTGTTTTCATATGTCCGCACGTGACGGTGATAGTCCGGAAGCATCCGCAGAAGTACCTAAAATTTAACACAAGTCAGTCCTACACACAGTTGACTAAAGTTGACAGAAGATTTCTGTTTTCAGAAATATTAACATATAATGTCGTTACCTGTACTTCAGATTTCCGCAACGTCTTGATCATGAAACGATCATCTTGAGACAGGAAAAAAACGCTGCCACTTTTCCCAGGAGACGAAAGTTCTCTAAGAGCGTCATTGCCACAAATAGACATCATGTAGTCAGCAGCGTCTATCTTAAACATCTCTCTCAAGTTCCTGACGTAATTACAAAACGATATCATTTCAGAAACAAAAATAATATGTTTAAAAAAAAATCATTTCCGCATGATACAAATATCTAACGCAGGTAGCCGTTGTACTGAACAACGAACCTGAAAACCATTGGACAGTAATCCTTCCACTTAAAATCATCCGACTGATGAGTAGGCGTCAGTTGCGATCCTTCTTTAGGAAACTGCATCCAGAAGCTAGCTCTAGGACCAAAATCCGACGTCCGTACTTCTCGCTTTTGAACCGGTGTTATTTTCCCAACAGTATACCTAAACATATGTTAAAATGTCAACGCTCATCGGTTCAGTATAAAAGATGTAAAATACCATAAATTCTTTGAACAAATATGTACCTGATCCCAAGTTGTAAACTGAGCATCAAATCGTAACTCCGGTGACCCTTAATAATGGCTTCGCCGGGCCTATTAACCTCTTTCACCAATTTCCTCTGTCTTCGCATTTCTCGCTTAGAACCCGCCGAAAAACTACTGTCAACCACAAGCTCACTGATTAATATCCCTTGCATATATTCTCGTTCAAGTATTGGCGTCTTCGTATCATCCTCCCCACCCGAATCCGACATTATAGACGCCAAATCATTTCCCATAACTTTTTCGATAGCAACCTCTAGACTCCATCGTCGTTCTAAAGAAACATTATTGTTACGCGGTTCATTCAAAAGATTATCTTTTGAAAACTTTTCGGATGAATTACTATGCGATGATCGACCACCACCGATCTTAAATAGTCCCATGTCAATCGACGAAGCATGCTGAATACGCGACACTTGTTTGAATTTTTGTAAGTCGGACAGCAAACCTCGCTTTCTCAACGCTTGAAGGTATAGCTCTTGTCTAGCTGGTAGCTTACATCCGTTCGGATAAAACGCTCCTTTTCCGTCTTTTAACCCGAATGTCCATGTGCCGACGTAACGCCCACCGTCACTCCATGTATAAGCTCCAAAACCATGCATAACTCCATTAGACCAACTACCTTCATAAGAATCACCGTTCGTCCACGTAAACACACCTTTACCCGACATTTTTCCAGCTTTCATATTACCCGAATACTCATTTCCGTTAGCCCATGAATACTTTCCCGGCCCATCGGGTGAACCTTGAATCCAAGACCCTTCAAACACATCTCCATTAGGAAAAGTTTGATAACCCAACCCATGCTTCCGGTTCAACCGCCAACGACCTTTATAAACTAGTTTATCCGCTCGAATGTACGTTCCAGTCCCCTGCATATACCCACCCGAAAAATCCCCCTCATAATTAGCCCCTGACGGCCAATGAAGCTTTCCATAACCGTGCCATATTCCTCGTCTCCATTCTCCTTCGTACTTGCATCCATTTGACCAAACATACATTCCTGAACCCTCGGGTACATTTCCGAGCAGAAAACCGGAGTAAAACTCCCCGTTTTGGAGTTTAAGCTCTCCAAATCTGATGACTGTTTCAACCGAAGAACGAGAGGACTCTCCATTTGTTATAGCAATGTTGTTGTCATTGCTATGAAATGATCCTAAATCAAGAGATCTTGTTCTATTCGAAAAGGACAGCGTTCGCTCGAAGTTGTCCGCTATGGCCACAGGGCCAGTCATGCATAATGTCTAGAGATTATTCAGTACCTTCTGTCTTTGATCTGTACCCTATATAACCTTTTTCAAGCAAATGTCACAAAACACCACAAGGTAACTCCTGTCACCTATTTATATAAAAAAAAAAAAAACATACACAAATCAAATGATAGCAATGATGTTAAACAACAAATATAAACATAAGCCTGTTCGTTGTCAGACGCGAGCGACCACCGGCGTGAGCAAGGTTTTAGTCTGGTGCTCACCTCCAGCCACAACAGCCCTCGCGCGAGCACACGTGAAGATCCCCGGCGCGAGCACACGCAATGATGCTCGCGTGTGTTAACGGGACAAATTGAGCACAGGTCACGCCGGTGCTCACCCCTGGCCACAACGGGGTCAAGTGAGCACAGACGATGAGGTTGCTTGAGAGTGAAGTAGTTGGCTCGCGTCTCGTCACTCGCGTCCCACAACGGATGGTCTAAGAATCAACATTCAGATTGACCATTTCTCTAATAAAAAAAATATTTGTTACACAAATTGAAATCCAGATAACAGAGTGATCTCGATTAGCTGACGTGTAAAGTACAGCTTTAAAATAAAAGCATACAGTAAAACTGTAACGGTCCGAGTAAACTTGGACCGTGTGAGAATATTGTCAGCTTTGCCCCTAGACCACATATTATAATACTAGTCCCTAATATATAACCTATTAAAACATATTGGTCTAATGACCAACCAGATGGGTTGCATATCCAGGAACTCACGGTTTTATTTCCACCTAACAAATTACTCACCTAGGCAAAACGCGTCCTGGTAGAGAAGGTTTCCACCCCGTTATAACGAAGGCTTCTACGCTATGAAACACTGTCTGATTTCTCTTAATTAGTTTCATGAATTCATAAAAAAGTCAACTAACTTACCATAAATTGTTAACAAGAGCTTAATAACCATTCAAAGTCATAGAAAAAAATATCATATATATACATAAAGATTTATGGACAACATTATAGAGTTATTATCATAAGAATTAAGAACAATAACATGGAAGATAAAATCAATGATAATATAACAAAAGTAGAAAGACATGATATATACGTATAGTTTTAGAGAGAGAAAGTGTACCAGAAAAAAATGTAGAGAGAGAGGAGAGGAGAGGGAGGTTTGGTTGGATTCTTTACTAGTGGTTTGACTTATATATGGAGCAAATTTAAAGCAGTTGCCCGAATATATGTACTTTCAAATGTTAGTTTTATAGTATAACCTTTTTAACTTTACCTTTTGTTTTTTATATAACCCATACATGTTTTTAAATATTTCTTTTTAGTTATTATATATTATTATTATTATTATTATTATTATTATTATTATTATTATTATTATTAATTTGATTTGAATAATCATCCATTTATACAACAAAAACAAATGATGTACTTTTATTTAATTTTTAGACATAAATAATAAACATTAAGAATGTCATTTTATATTAATTTATTGTCTGATTTAAATAGTTATATGGACAATTAGCGTACTAATGTATACCAGTGGGGTGTCCGCACGTTGCGGCGGGACGACATATAGAGAAACACATAATGAAAGTTTAGTGGTTCTTTAAAAAAATGATAACTTTAATGGAACACTTTGAAAACTTGATTACTTTTGGATAGGAAAATTAATAATCTTCATACATTTTGGATACAAAACACTTTACACACCACCCACATAAGTACTTTGAAATAACATATTTATATATTTGAACATGCAATTATAATTTCGAAATCAAATATCACACTAATGTTCTATAATTTTCGTACTTTTTATATCATCATTTCATAAACTACCACATGTAATAATTAATTACACACTTCTATGAGAACGTAAATAACCCTTCTCAAATCTCAACAAACCAAGGGGAACAAAAACAAAAAAAAAAAAAACTTCAGAATGCTAGTATTAAACATGAGATGCCATTCCACTCGGTCTAGTCATATATGAAAATTAACTTACAGTGGCACCTTCTACATCAATCAAGTAACTCAAGCATTCTGGAGAATCAACTTTATCAATCAATAGGTGAGTATGAATGTATTACATCTTATGAGCATGTGTTCCTATCACTAAATTCAATTCGCGAATCGAAACAAAAAAATGGGTGGATTAGTGGTACATGTTCTCGAATCAAAATCGATATCGGGGACGATAAACCTATGCTCGGCAGTCGCAAAACTAAGTGCGACGAATGACGAATGGTTACAACATAAATGGCGGCATGACCGAAAGAAGAGGCGATATGCTAATGTTCTTTCGTGGGTTTGATATGCCGGAATACAACCGGAAATCAGTGAGATGAGTTTTTATGAGTGTGTGGTTCTCGATTAGACTATATATAAACACTCTATCAGGATTTAAATGTTACTAATTCATTGAATCGGTGGAATCATTGATTTTCATTAAATGTTGCCGGTTACGAAATTCCTTTATGAAAACTACGGTTCCTTTGGAATTTCTAGCAAGTCTCGAGGAGTATGAAAGGATTAAATTTGCTAGATGATTATTCAATTGCAATTATGTAATGATTGTTTCATTTAAATTGGCTGTTACAAAAGAAAAGAAAACAGAATGAAGAGGCGCATTCAAGTTGGAGGAAAAATAAGAGTGATTAAAGTTTATTAGTATTTTTTATTTACCTCCCTAGACTTTCAATTAAATGCTAAACACATAATTGTATATGCTTGAGGTACCGAAAAGACAAATCTGCCGAAGAACTAAGCTAATTAAGTGTTGTACCATAAGCATAAATAATTGTAACTACTTAAATTTTACAAGTATCCTCTGTAGATGCTTTATAATATGGTATAGATTTCACTAATGCTTATGAGCTTTAATACAAATTCATAGTATTTCGAGAATTGTTTGAACAAATACCTGTCATAATATTAAGCATGGTAAGTGTTTAAATGTATAGGTAGATTTACATGCAGTTTTATATGGTATTGGCTTTCGTTTATAACTGAAGTGTGTGTGTGTGTGTGTGTGTATATATATATATATGCACGTTTTGTCATCAAACAAAATAAAAAGGTTTATATTTGTACTTCAAAAAATAAAGTATTTGATTTCGTTTATAACTAATATATATATATATATATATATATATATATATATATATATAGGTATAGGTTCCTATACAAAGTACATTTTTCGTACAAAGTGTGAGAAGTATATATAGTCATTGTGTTTTAAAGTTTGGCTATAATGTTTATGATTCCTTTTGCATTGATTTATATAGAAAAGCATCAAACGTTACAATTTAAAACACAATCAAATGTATTCTAGACATGAAATTTAAAACACACTGATTACTTTCTTCGTATGGTGTTTTAGATTGCATGTCGAGAATACATTAATTAGTGTTTTAAATTGTTAATTTTTGTGTTTTTCTATATAACACCATGTCAAAAGAATACAAAACATCATACCTAAAATTTAAAACACAATGCCTATATAGACTTCTCACACTTTGTACGAAAACTGCACTTTGTACAGGAACCTCACCATATATATATATATATATATATATATATATATATATTATATATATATATATATAATATATAGGGGATGGTTCAATAGAAAACTCATTTTATTGAGAGAACTTGAGAACTAAATAATAACCATTGATCTTAGGAGATCAATGGTTGTGATTTAATGAAATAAAAACAACAACAAATAGATGAATTTTAACAAGGAAGGGTATTTTGGGGAACTATAAAAACATTTTATTAAACCTTTCACTCATTTCAAAACTTTCAGAAGAAGAAAACCATTAACTTTACCTCTCTCTATACATTGCTCTAAACCATGAAAACCTAGGGTTTATACAAACAATCGATCATCAACATCAGTGAACAATCAATCATATGCATCAAATGTACGAATTCATCAAGCAATTGATCGTCAACATCAGGTATCGTCATCTTATTCGTATTGTCCGTGTCGCACATGCACCGAGACGATTTATACTCGTATTACATCGAATAATTAGGCGTTTGTGCAAAAAAAAAACACCAAACCATTAACTGATGTTTCAATGTATTTTATGTGCAATAAGTTAAATGGTAGTTTCAAAGGATATTGTGTTTTGTCATGTGCAATACATATTTAAGTGAACTGTATGATATGTATTGCACAGCTGTTATAGTTATATGACTGACATGTGCAATATTAACTGGTATGCCATGTATTACACATGTGTGATAATCGTAAAAATGTATTACACATGCGTGATAATATAGTTTGTGATAGTGTTAAGTTAGACTTATTTGTTTGTCATGTGTTGCACATATATGATATCTATAATTGTATTTCACATGTGTAGTAAGATTTTTTTAGTTGATGTTAAATGTGAATAGGCTTTATATGCAATGCACTACACATGTGTTATATATGTGTAATGTATTACACATGTGTGATAATTTAATTTGTGATAGGTTAATGTTAAAATGATATGTTGTTTTGTTTGTCATGTGCTGCCAAATGTTATAGATGTAAATGTATTCATATGTGTAATGTGATTATTATAGCCAGTGTAGATTATGAACACTATTTGTATGTCATGTTCCACACACGTGTTATAAATAGTAATATTTTACACATGTGATAATTTGTGATAGTGTTTATTGAGATTATGTTTTTTTGTCATGTGTTGCACATATGTTATAGATGTAACTATAATCTACATGTGTAATATGCTTGGTGTAGCTTATGTTAACCGTGGACAGGCATTGTATGACATGTATTACACGTGTGATAACTTTTCCATGTATTACACATGTGTGATAATGTTATTTGTGATAGTGTTAAGGATTGATGAGCTTGTCATGTGTTGCACATATGAGATATATGTAATTGTACTTCATATGTGTGGTGGTCTTGTTTTAGTTAATGTTTAGTGTGAAAAGGCTTTGTATGCAATGTACTGTATTTGTGTTATAAATGTATAATGTATTAAACATGTGTGATAATTTAATTTGTGATAGTTAATGTTAAAGTGATATAATGTGTTGTTTGTCATGTGCTGCCATATGTTATTGATGTAACTGTATTTCACATGTGTAATGCGACTTTTATATCGAATGTTAAATGTGAACATTATTTCACACAGTGTAATGCTACAGGGAATGAGTTGTGGGTTTGTGGGTTTGGCTGAGACTCCATTGTGTGGAGGAGCTGATGAAGTGATACCAGGTCTATTGAGTTTGATTAACAACTATGACTATCAAGCTAGGATAAGGAAATCTTGGATTAGGCGACATGAAGAACGAGCTAGAAGTATGGCATTGAAGAATAAAAGGTTGATTTTTTTAGTTGGGTCATTTTCATCCATCATGTATGTGTTTTACAAGAATTAGCCTATGTACTAAGTTTGGATGTATAAAGTAATGGATATGTGTTTTGAATTTTTGTATGTATCAAGTTTACAGGATGAATGAATGGCATGTTTATCAGTTTGGTTGTTTAAACTTGAGCGGCAGTTTTGGTTGCATAATGACACATTTTGGCATTTTCTTGGCTGCAATTTTTATGCATTACGGCATATTTTTGTTGCAGTTTTTTGGCGCAACTTTTGACCCATTTCAGCCCATTTTTTTACAGTTTTTTTTGTTGTAGTTTATGACCCATTTTGGCTGCACTTTATGACACAATTTTATTGCAGTTTTTAACACATTTCGGCACTTTCTTGGTGGCAGCTTTTAACACGTTTCGACACTTTTTTGTTGTAACTTGTAACACATACCAAAACAAACAACATTAGATAAATGATCAATACCATAACATAAAACCGTCAAGTTGATTACATACCAAAAAGACAAGTTCTTAACCTAATACAATAAAATCATGTTCATAACAAACATAACCCAAAAGACATATTCATAACATAAATCATCCAAAAGACATGTTCATAGCATATTATTATTGATTAACCCCATTCTATTGTGACTGCTCCTTGCAATTTCTCCTATTCTGGTCTCCATGACCACACTTGTCACATGTTACAACATCATCCGAATCCAATACTTCAGTACCCAATAGGTGGTTCCACCAGGAGTTATATAGACATAACCGGATACACGACCTGCATTTAAAAAAATATTATTATTATTATTATTATTATTATTATTATTATTATTATTATTATTATACAGTGAACATATGCATGAATTATAAAACATGCAGTTCAAAATTCCAATAAACACATAATGAATGTAGTGCTGTGATACTTCAACTTTGAACACATGTATCTATGATGTGTTAAAAAATACAGCAGAAACAAACTGAATGTACTGCACATGTGCAATACCTAAATTAAAAAACATGTACATATTCTGTAAAAAAAATACAGCAAATACAATTGGAATATAGTGCACATGTGCAATACGTAAATTAAAAAAAAAAACTCATACATCTAGGTTGTGTAAAACATTATATAAACACAAACTGAATTCAATGCACATTTGCAGTACGGAAATTTTAGAATAAGTACCTCTATATTCAATAGCACAAAGCTTTGTATCATCTGAAACGGATTTAACAACGTTTGATGTCGATTCTGCATTATCGTCTATCACGATAGGTTGTTTTCTTCATTTAACTTTTATATGTGATGAAGAATCCATATTTATAAACATGACTGGATACACGGCCTGCACTTAAAAACAATATGCGTATCATTAATATTATATAAAGTGAACATGTGCACAAAATATAAAACATGCCGTGTATGAAATATGAAGAACGCCATAACGAATGTAGTGCACATACGCAATACATAAGTTTTTAACAAATATATCTATGTTTGAAAAAATAGAGTAGTAACAATCCGGATGTATTGCACATGTGCAGTACGTAACTAAAAAAAACACAAACCTATATGTTGTTTAAAACAACGAGTAATATACAACATAATAACATCATAAACATGTTCAAACATTATTGATGCAATGTCAAATATACAACATAATAATAATGTAATGTAATACACACGTGTAATACTTATGAACATGTTGATGTTTAACAACACTATAATACACATATGCAATATATTAAGCAAATTATATACCTCAAGGTTCAACTCCAGCAAAATTTCAAGTTATCAGATGAAGGAGTAACAGAAATCGAAGAGGCAGGTTTAATCGAGCTTGTATCTGCATAATCCGCTACCAGTGTATGTTTTTTTTCCTAATTTAACATCAAATCTTATGTAGATCTGTGATTATCACAACAATGTTTGGACTCGAATAAGATTATGTATCTAATCGATTTAATAACAACAAAACATAAGAGCTTAACAAATCAACACAAAAAAACAATATATATTGAATCGATTGAGATTAAAGCTATAGATTTAAAATCATGAAAACTAAACCATCGATTGACATGATGATCGATTGAGAAAGATGAAATACGAACTCGTTTATGCGTTGACAGAGGCGAAAATCGTTGTAAATAATCTTTGAAGTTCACGTAATCGATATACAACATCATCTGCTTGAATATGGAAAGAGATCTGTAGATCTATGATAAGATTTTGGGTTGAGATTATAGATTGAATGGATAGCATATCTCATATAATTGTTTTTGATGCAACTTTACGAAAATACCCCCATACTTATGGAGTTCTCGAGTTCTCTCCCTAACTATGAGTTCTCTATTGAACCTTCCCCTATATATATATATATAATATATATATATATATATATATATAATATATATATATATATATATGCATATTTTGTCATCAAACAAAATAAAAAGGTTTGTATTTGTACTTCAAAATATAAACTTTGATTTATTTCAGTTTATTATATTTTAGTTTATAAAAGAAATGTTTTGTTATTTTTTACATAATTAATAGCTTTAATTTACACTTTCGTATTTATCCCTACATTATTAGAAAACTTACAAAACAAACCTTCTATATTGATGATCACTTTAATATTGAAGTTGAAAGACAATTTTGCCCTTAAACTAACCTCATTTACTATTGTACCATGAGCATAAACACTTGTATTTACTTAAATTTTACCGTCATCCCTTTTAGATGCTTTATATATAGAAGTTGACTGTGGTTCGAATGATTTGATGGTTATGTGGATTTGGAGTATAATGGTGTCCAAGCGTCTTGGGTGGTTCTACGTTTGAATTATAGGACTTGCGTCAAACTATGGTGCGGCATGTATGGGAACTTTATTGGTTTGATGTAATTGTAGACCTGATGATAATATAATGAAATTAAGGCTTTCTAGTATGGTCGTGAACTAGATTGAGAGTGATTAAACCGTGTGAACATTGTATCGAGCGAGTTAGAGATTCCAAATCATTTGGTTGAATTCTTTTGCAATATGAAATGAATAGTAAAGTCCTTTTACATGAAGGAATGGGGGTGAATTCATCTTTAATCATGATTCATTCATTTATCAACCATATATGTTAAACAATACGAACCAAACATTAACAATGCAATTTCATAAAACGATAAAGGTAACTTGTGAATGAAATCTAACATGCAGTTCATTGTTATGTAATGTTTGTGACCAAGGACTAAAAAGTTTGGATATCGAAACATGTGGTTAGAGATATTTTTGATCGACTCTATTTAATACACACACTTGTATAGTAACATAAAAACTTATAAATATAGACTTACAAAAACCACATTGGCATTTGTATATATTGTTTTAACAAGGATAGATAAGACCGTTATGTAAACGTATAACCATCTCTTTTTCTATACAGATCTTTCTTTTCTCTAATTTGATAACATATCGGACTCACCCCATTATTATTTTTTAATCTCTAGATATTAGAGGAAGGGAAACAAAATTGGAGTCGTAATCAAAATGTTGTCACTACTTTTTATTTCCTCCTAAAAGACAGTTTTAATTAATCTAATAGATGTCGGTTTGCCCTTTGCCTTAAATTATTTCATTAATTAATATATTATATGTAAAATAGGTAACAAAGTATATATTATTTCCGACTCTTGTACCATTGAATAATATGTTTTGTCTGGGTACGTCGTATTTTTATATATCTTAGCTAATGTTCTTATAATTGCTCAAAAACTAGCATTTCAACCAAATGCTCTTATCGATTACTATTATGTATCTTATATAAAATTTTTTGTGTAATCATATATAGATTTCACAAGCCACTATTTTTTTTTTAGTTTTTGGATTTTGCTGCTAGTACATTAAGGATTGGATATTGTGGGTTATCGTTCACCACCACATTAGCACTTTTTACGCTCAAAACATTGCGTTGTGGGCGTCAAGGGCGAGGCATAAGCGTGTTAACGAGCGTAAAAGCGAGTGGAGAGTGGAGACATTGCAAGTAGGGCAACCAATTAAAACCCTGCATTGAAGGGAGCGCCAACCACAACAGATGAATCTTGTAGTGACTTAAGTGTGGAAAATTTAAAGAGTCCATACACTAATCAATAAAATAAAGTGATAGAAAATTAAATTTAAAACTTTGATTACTCTTATCAATTCTCTAAAATGTCCTATTAAACTTTAGTTTTTTTTATAATCGCAAGCTAAATTACTTCTAAATACTCATATACTTGCACATTGTAAGATTTGAACTTTCATCTGATGCACCTTACTACCACACCATGTTTCACGAATAGTAAAAAAATTTAGTTGACTTGTTAATTACTTGTAATATTATCATTTTTATAATTATAGCAAAAATGTTAAAAAAGAAGTTGTAATTTTCAAAAGGATGTATAAATATATTTTCCGTATGGTTTAGCAAATATATTAAATTGGTTTATTTCCTACTACCACTAAGAGTGTGGTATAACTTTGAATATGAGATCATTCTTTCATAAGGTCTGAATCTAAATTCATCATTTAACAATAAATTACACTATTGCATCATTTCTTTTCCAACACCAGTAAAATATAAAAAAAGTGACCTCTTACCAACTTTGTGGGTTGTCACGTTAAGTTTGATGTCATTTTAAAATATTGTTGTCGTTCAACCGCCATTGTTGTTTTGGAGGGTTTAGATGTCGTTTATAGCTACGGTATCTTTATGATTTCTATATTATTATGCTACTAAGTTTACTATATTAAAGAAATTCGATATACAAAGTAATAATTTACCATCTTTTTAAGATGGCATCTAAAGAGTCTCAAGCTAATCTTATTATTTTTTATCAATTTCTTTCATTTTTGCCCCTAATGTACAACATTTGATATATATTATACAAATAAACTAATGCTGCACACCTTTCATTCCAAAATTTTTTGAAACCGTTCCAACATTGAATCATATATTGAATGGTGTTAAATGAAATCCTTTAATGATGTGGGAGTTGATGAGTTTAGTTAACTTGAGTATCATAATAATTGAAGACTTTATGTACTTAATCGTTGGTGAATTAAATGGTTGGAGCAAATTGAATATGCGAATTGAATGTGCCCCTACGATTCCGGTCTCCACCCTCTATATAATCGGCATTTGTCATTCAGGAGGCAACATTTGCAAATTCACACAGTTACATCATTCGTTCTCATTTGCAAATTATGTGTTCCTCTTTTGGTATTTATTTTATAAGTTTTATTGCTTTCGTATTTGATATTCTTACTCATTTTTTTATTACTCACCCTTGATTGTTTAATGCATAACATGAATTAGGTTTGCTGTTTGATTTTCGTTAGGGCTCGGAGTAAAACAATAGAGACATTTAGTGACTAGATGTTTAAATTTTTGTATTTCAATTTATTTTTGGTGTTAGGTGTTACAATTGTATGGGTGCATTGGTTGGTGTTGAGATGTGGTTTAAATTCCAATTTGCATTCTTTTGGCAGGAACAAGTATTCTTAATCTTCCATGAGGTTAAACAAGATGGGTTGTCGAATGCTTCTGACATATAGTCAAGTAAAGTTGTTCATTACTCTCATGGAAGTCACACAGACTCATATTAATGACTTTATTAGAATATGGCGGATGTTGTGTAATGTGTTTGTACTCAAACTGTTCAAGTGGGTCAAAATGTCAAATATATTTGGTTAGAGTCTAACAAAGGAATAAGTTAAATGGATGGAAGTTGCTCTCAGTCCTCTATAAATGCATGCAACTCCTGCATTCTTTGATTCAAAGATACGGTAAGTTTGTAATATTGTGGCTTTTGCAGTGACAAAATAAAGATAAATGACTCGGTAGAAGATTATGTTACATCTCGCACGTTTCGTTAAAACCCATACATTGTCAGTTTAGATTTATTGACTGCTTGTGTATCTCATTTCATCACACGATCATCCTACTAGAACTGCCTTTATGAATATCAATATTCGTTGTCTTAGCAAATTAGTATTAAAAAATAGATTACATGATACTTGCCACGCAACGGTGCTAAAAACCATAAGTACCCGCGGGCACTCCTACTAGTATAATTTAATAACAAAAGGTATATAGTTATCTTTCATAATACAATTCGGTATTCTAAAGAAAAAAAAAGGATTATATGATATATTCATGCCTTAAACAAATGTATAATATTTTGCTACATAGGGTTAGGATCAAATACACAATGAAAGAAAAATAGGAAGTCGTAGGAAGGGTATCAAACGGACTTCGATTGAACTCATTCAAGCGGCATTGGAACCGTCCCATCGAACCCTACGATGTTAGTTTTTAGGTCTTCGTTTTTTAGGGTTTTAACTTGTAGTTTTTAGAAAATACGTTATATCATTGTGTCTTTTATGTAGCATTATGTCTTTTTCTTATTTTCATCATTGTGTCATTTTTTCAATTCACTGTGTCTTTTTTCTTCAGCATTGTGTTATATTTTATGGCTCATTGTGTTATATTTCACGATCTATTGTGTTTTTTGTATCATTCTCACCTTTCTCATTTTTTTTACACTGTGTTAGAATTACTTGACCCTTGCTAAATATACATATATATTTTTTTTATTTTTTATTTTTTTTAACAGTTCTCGGCCAGGACTATACAAGGCCAAAGCTCGGTCGACGCGGGATTCGAACCTGAGCACTCCAAGGTGGGAACCTCCTAAGGAGTAAAACCCCCTACCTTCACCACTAGACTGTGGCTTCATTGGTGCTAAATATACATATTGTTTGCAATACTTCTTGTGCGACATATATACTTCTTTGACATAAAAATATTACCGCTTTTAATACATTGATTTTGTTTGATTTCTAACTGTTAAGAAAAAAACTTGTAATACTTGTTTGGTATCACTTTCTTGATCTCAATAATATACAATAAGTTAGAGATGAATCAAAATACTTGTTTTATGAAAGGTTGGTTTCAT